>CADEHL010001139.1:0-90000 GCA_902827135.1 Harpagifer antarcticus | reverse complement strand
GTAAAGACTTCAGAACAGGAGTGATCCACTTTCTTAGTGTTAGTGAGGACTCAAGCAGCAGCGTTCTGAATCAGCTGCAGCTTTCTAATAGATTTTTTAGTGAGACCTGTGAAGACACCATTACAGTAGTCCAGTCTACTGAAGATAAAAGCATGGACAAGTTTTTCCAAATCCTGCTGTGACATTAGTTTTTTAATCCTAGATATATTCTTTAGGTGATAGTAGGCTGATTTAGTAACTGTTTTAATGTGGCTGTTGAGACTCAGGTCAGAGTCCATGACTACACCTAGATTGCTGGCTCTATCTGTTGTTTTGAACATTGCAGACTGAAGCTCAGCGCTAACTTTTATACGTTCTGCCTTGGCTCCAAAAACCATTACCTCAGTTTTATCTTTGTTTAATTGGAGAAAGTTCTGACCCATCCAGTCATTGATTTGTTCAATGCACTTACTCAGTGTTTGAATTGGAGCATAGTCTCCTGGTGAAATTGTTACGTACATTTGTGTGTCATCTGCATAGCTATGGTAACTTATTTTGTTGTTTTTCATTATCTGAGCCAGTGGTAGCATGTAGATGTTAAAGAGAAGAGGCCCCAAGATGGAGCCTTGAGGTACCCCACATGTCATATTTGTCAACTCAGATGTGTATTTACCAATAGAAACAAAGTTTTTTCTTTAAGTCCTTTAAGTAGGATTCAAACCAATTTAGGACGGTTTCCGAAAGCCCCACCCAGTTTTCTAGTCGGTCGAGTAATATGTTGTGGTCAACAGTGTCAAACGCAGCACTGAGATCTAATAATACTAACACTGACGTTCTGCCACTGTCTGTGTTTAAGTGGATGTCATTGAAGACCTTTACAAGAACAGTCTCAGTGCTGTGGTTTGGATGAAAGCCTGACTGGAACACATCGAAACAACTATTTAAATGCAAAAAACAACTTTTTCAATTTTACCTAGAAATGGCAGGTTTGATATGGGCCTGTAATTGTTCATTACTGAAGCATCTAGATTATTCTTTTTTAAGAGCGGTTTAATGACTGCAGTTTTCAGGGCCTGTGGAAAAAGACCTGAGTGAAGAGATTTGTTTACTATATGAAGTAGATCTGAGGCCATGCAACGAAAAACATCTTTGAAAAATCCTGTTGGAATAATATCAAGGCAGCAGGAGGAGGATTTCAGAAGTTTAATAATGTCCTCTAGGTTTTTATCATTAATCTGATGGAATTGTGTTTGAATTGATATTAGGTGGACATAGGGACAAAACATTTGCTGTACCTGATGCAGAGGCACTGACTGCTTGAGAGTAGTCTCTCTGACACACACACACACACACACACACACACACACACACACACACACACACACACACACACCACACACACACACACACACACACACACACACACCACACACACACACACACACACACACACACACACACACACACACACACACACACACACACACACACACACACACACACACACTCCACCCCCCTCTTGTGGCTGCGTGATGTTTGAGGTCAGGCTGGCTTTAGTTAAGCTCCCCTCCTCTACAGTGTAGCCTAAATTATGAAAGTGGTCCATGACCTGCTGCATGTTCTGATCAGCTGTGAGGTCTGCAGGGTTTAATCTCTACATGCAGTCAGGGAGCTGGAAGGCTTTCGTCCTCCATTATGGTACATCTAGGATAAGATGACAATCAAATGCTGCTTTTTTCATTTCTATTAAAGATTTGAGGAGGATCGGATTCTATTATCCGCTTTTTGGAGTTGTCCCTTTCCTGTAGTGTGTTCTAAAGGTTTTAGTGCATGTAAATGGTCTGCAAAGGCTCAAATCCCTGTGTTCCCTTCAGAGGGAGTTTCTCTCCCACACTCGGCCTGAAACATCTCCATTGGACTCCTTTCTTTACTTCAGTAACATTGTGACATCACTATGTAACACTCACTCTCCTATTGGCTAGCGCTTCGACAAATTGTACGTGATAGAGATGTCCCGTCCCTTAGCCTAAGTGGTTGACCAATCGCAACAGAGCCGGCAAGCTAACCAATCAGATCAGACTGGGCTCTGGTTTCAGACAGAGGGTGAAAATAGGTACTACAGCTGAACATCAGCAGGAGAGGACTCTTTAAAGTAGAGACACTACTTACTCAAATGAAAGCTGAACTTGAGGTTAATATGTCCTCTTTAATGTAAAGAGAGGGATAACTACACTCTGTACACACTTTTGAGAAGGCACAAGAAAACTAACAACACAAACTACTATTAAAAAAGAAAGATGGCAGGGCATAGGAAGCTCTGTCCTTGAGAAGGTAGTTTCCAGGCTGCTGCAGCTCAGCTTCCTCTTTCAGAACCAGATAGCAGAGACATCCCCCCCCTGCCAAAAAAAATCTTCAGGAGAGAAGAAAAAGCAGTCAGGAGAGCAGAGGTAGAGGATTTGTTCGATGGAGGGAAACGACCGGGGAAATGAACTCGAGGCAAATGGAGAGGAAGTGTCAAAACCGAATTAATTGTTGCACCCCAAAGCTGAAAGTGATATAAAAGAAGATACGAGGAGCGGCTCAAAGTTTGACCTCAAACGATACACAGGGGAGAAGATAAATGAAATGGCTTAGGCTCTCCATTTACGGGGGAATGTGGCAGTTGTTAATCTGACTTTTATCAGGTAGAGCTACTGCCGCAATTTCAGAATCAGAATCTTGTGTTGTGTCACGTTTTAGTTTTGTGTGTCTGGTAGTGGGTGTTTTTCTGTTCTCCTTGTCATGTTTTCCTCCCTGTGTATTGTCTGGTCTTTCTCCCTGGTTGCGGTCGGATAGTTTAATAATCAGCTCCTAAGTTCTAACCCTATCGTCTATTCCTTGACCTCTGAGTGAAACGTCACGGGGTTAAGGGATAGTGGATAGGAGAATTCAAAAGGACTTCGGAGAAGAGACTGCGGTACTTCAGAGAATCCGACTTTCACTATCCGACGTGTTTATGATGCGCCAGCCGACGTCATGAATGTGCGTCTGCTGCTGTGGGGAAACTATGGAAACTACAGTTTTCTATATCGGACTACAACATGGATGTTCAATAAGAACGAGGGACTACTGTAAACTCATCTAGAGACTCTGCACCGTGCTCTGATGCTGTTGCTTTATGCTTTATGAACGTGGACAACAGAGAAACTTATTCTTCATGACCAAAGTTGGAATTGAAATAAAAAAATGCTGCGGCTGCAATGCATTGTGGGGCAGCATTTTCTCCTCTCCTTTCGGTAGGGAGGTCCAGTGGTTCCTAAGCTAAAGGAGGTTATAAAGGACATTTGAAACCTCCTTTCCTTTCATTTAGAGAATTGGAACGGCACTTATCATGGCTGCCACTGAGGGACTTCCGGGTCATTTCACTCCGTTAGGAAGATTCCTAAGATAAATGGACTATTGGACTTCAGCCCCTGTGTTTTCCTGTCTGTCGTTTGTTTCCCTGGTGTGTCTAATTTCCTGATTGTTTTCACCTGTCATCCCTTCTGTGTCTCCTGTGCTCATCAGCGTCAGTCCCGCCCCTGATTGTTCCCACCTGTGTTTAAATTCCCCTGTCTCCCAGTGTTCAGTGTCAGTTCGCTCTTGTCTCTTGCCACAGTCAGGTCTATGCTCTCTTTGAGCTATTGTAAAGTTGTGTTCCTCACCACGTGAGCGATTTTCATTTTGTTCTTATTTTTGTCATCTCGGGCTAGAGATTCAATAGTGACTTTTTTTGGAATAATAAAGTATCTTACCAATACTTTACCTCTGTCTCCCGGGTCGTGCAATTGGGTCCTACAGTACCTCCTAAGTGCCTGAGTTCTTAACAATACGAGCAATCTGACTTGGTGTTGTGGTGCATACATCCAACATAAAACACACAGATAGAAAACTATGAAGAAAACTTTAATGACATTTTAAAAATATAGTAAAATATAGCAGTATTTACAGTGAATTGTAGAAATCGAATTTGAATAAAATGTGGCTTGGTTTGCAAGATGAGGCAATATGGCTAAAAGAACATCAGACCAATTATAATATTTCTGTTATTGATATACTGTATATTCACACAATCAAATAACCTTAACGTTTATTTCTAAATGCGATATGATACGGTATGAAAAACCCTTGGAGCCCGTTATATTTCGATGATATATCCAGCATGCTGATGGTTGCACTTCACTCTCCCTTTATTTCCCCAACAGACTCAATCCAGGCTCGTCTGGATTACGCTCCAAACACGCCTTTTCTAAATCAAAGACTGGATCTTGTGTTACACACTGCCAATATCATTAACAAGTCAGCGTGAGCAGATAATCCTTCATCCGGCGGGGACATGGATCGCTGCTCTGATAGGGGGTTGTGACCCAGGACACACACACACACACACACACACACACACACACACACACACACACACACACACACACCGGTCACCCACGACAACACGGTGTGTAAACAGTTATTAAAGGTTTATCTCCCAGCGATCTTATCCCGCCACACTTCACTGCATCGGCTAATAAAAGCTGGATTTCATTTCCTGACATGTTTTTTGATGTTCTCCACGTTCCATGTTGCATGTCTTTCTGTCTTTTTGTCCCGTTTCCAATCCAATTAACTCAAAGAGCGAGTGCTGATAAACGCCGCCAAGAGAACGACTCATTTGATTTAGATCAAAAGCAAACAAGCTCCCGCACTAACTCATTATTGATCCGCTCATTATCACAAGATCAGATTAAACATGGGGGGTGAGTGTGTGTGTGTGTGTGTGGGTGTGTGTGTGTGTGTGTGTGTGTGTGTGTGTGTGTGTGTGTGTGTGTGTGCGTGCGTGCGTGTGTGTGCGTGTGCGTGTGTGTGTATGTTATCTCATCAGTTCAAACACACACAGAACTGTGTCATTTCAACACAAGGCGGATAAAAATCAGCAGCCATGTTGGTCATAGAGACCGCATGGACACATTCCAAAACATACACGCAATCAACAACACACACACACAAACACACACACACACACACACACACACACACACACACACACACATACACACACACCTGCTCACACAAGGGCACCTTGAATGAAAACAGTGAGTCACTGTCAAAAATCAAAAACAACTCATAAAACACACCGTCCATCATTCACCTGAACATCCTCCCCTCTAATGCTATGTTGTATTTAATACCTTGTGTTTAGCAATACTTTAAATGCTCTTGCCTGCGATTCCTGGAAGGTAGTAATTATGCGGGTATAAAAACACGTGTGCTTCCTTCAAACGCCTGTGAGTAATAGCGTCCAATAGTTCGATGCTGATTGGAGTAAATGATGGGTGAAATGCTACTGTGGGACAAAAGTAAAAAGACAGTATTGTCTCCTCGGCTGCACGTGTGAGGTCGAGCGGTGCATGAGGATATCTGCAGGTGCTGAAGAGATGTGGAGATCTATGAGAGGAGAGGTCCCACTTCCTCTGAGAGGCTCTGTGATTGGAATAAAGATTTGCGATGGCTCTGAGAAAGAGAGAAGAGTGAACAGAGTTGATTCAATGGAGGACAATGTCTCGTGAACAAAAAGCCTGAATCGAGATGAGAAATCAGTGGATAGAGAAATTAAAAGAAAGGAGAATGAAGCGGATAAAACTAGGTTGGGTTTGCCTGTCATTGACAACAATTCATATGTTGCTTTTTCATGCACATTGAAGTCCATTAACTAACGTCTACTGAAAAAAGGACAATTCCACACCTCCAAATGTGGGCGCGTTGCCAACGTGCAATATCACTTTGAGTTCAACTTGCATAGGATACAGTGTATTTTAACTATTGTACTCAAATAATGTTTAATCTGTACAGAATACATCGGAAAGGAAAGTTGGGTCAGTTCCAACGTGCAGGAAGTCGTTTTTGAGCTGCAGGGAAATAGGTTTGAAGATCGATCGGCGTGCGAGAAAGTTCAACAAGTCTTTCTATGAACTGTAATGACTATCTTTCTCCCTGCCTTAGTTAAGTTAATAAGCCATAACAACTATCTCTTTTCCACATCCCAAACCAAAATGTTTCCATGTGCAGAAATTGCAGAAAGCAGGACTTTCAAAAACACGTTGATTATGGACTCAAATAACGGTTTACATTCGTTTGTCCAATGGGGTCGGACCCATACTATGACTTGCATGCATACCACCCTATTGATGCTTACTTTGTACAGAACACATTGGAAAGAAAAGTCAGTACCTATGAATTCATGCAGTCAGAAACAACTCAATGAACTCCTTGAAGGAACTTAATTAGATTACGTTTCTTATGTCATCTGTTATGTTCTGATATTCACTGATGTTGTTGTCTTGGAGAGCATTAGAAAACCAACATTCAACATTATTAAATTACAAGCCGGAGAAATGCATGAAGGGGGATCTGCAGTTCTGCCACTACTTCATGAATGAAGCTTTTCGGGACACTTCCCTCGCTGTGGGAATATCTGTCAGGATGTATTTTCGAGCAGAGCTGCTGCTGTTTTGTTGCAATTAGTGGACAGATTGTGTCCGACAGGTTTGGCTCCACTGGGAACACCTCTCTCTCTCTCAGATGGAGAGCAGCCAACTCAGGTCTATCTGTTTGTAGAGCGTTACTAATAGTTATGAGATGCCAGCTCCAGTGAAAGACTGACAACAACTGGAGGGTAGGACATTTTTATCAGAATCTGAATCAAGTTTATTGCCAGGTACGTTTACACGAATTTGCTTTGGTATCTGGTGGTGCGAATATCAACAGATGCTGCAAAGAAAAGTATTTTTAAGAAACAATTTAGCATTAAAAAAGGATGCTAAAGACAAGTATTTACACCACATTTAAATAATGAATCTGTCTTCCGCTGAGGCATGCGCCCAGGCAGGTTTTTCAAAGTAAAGTGCAGAAGAGGGGAAAGATCTGAACTGGGATAATACTGTGTATTTCCTACATTGTCATTCCTTAACTCTGTTGCCATGCCAACTTTAAACTATGAACACAGTTCTCCAAACACCAATTGAGCCCCAGGCCATCCAACAATTCATTTCAAACGGAGAAAAAGTTTTTCCCCCTACCCGCATTTGACCCCAAATCTGGAGGTAAACCTTAAACTATAGTCTGCTGACAGCACTCAATAATCTGTGTACATTAGCACTGCCTGAAGAGGATTACAAACTGTTTTCAGCCCAATGTTGAGGAGTATTAAGGCCCAGACACACCAAGCTGATTTCGGCCGTCGATAGATGCCGATAGATGTCGATAGATGAGCGTCCTGTCGCCCTACTCAGATCGGTGTGTCCCGCACCGTCGTGTCTTTCCTTCCGCCTCCCGATTCCACATGTCGAATCAGGGGGCTGTCGGCAAAAGAAATCACTCTGATTGGCTGTTCAACTTAGCGAATCAGTGAATAAGAAGCGAGGTACGCAAACAAACGATTAAGTAGGCACACACAGACGGCTATTATTTTTCATTTTCGTCTATCTGCTTCCACAAGCAACAGTCCAAGGGCTGATACCGCTAGTACGCACCAAACATCTTTTCGATGGACGAGAATGAAAATGGAACGCACACGCTATTTGTTGTTTGTATATATCACGCAGTCTGTTCTTCTTCTCTCGGTTGTCACGCAGTCTGTCTTCCGGTTGTTGCCTCTTTTGAATGAGGAATACACACTACCGCCGCCTGCTGGTAAGAAGAGTTATTGCCACTCACGCATGCGCAGTTCGTACGTGCTGCTTGGCCGTCGGCTGAAGTTTTGGTCAAGACGCAGGAGACGTGAGGCGACGCAACAGATGTGTTCTGTCGGGACGTCTTTGGTGTCAGCTTGGTGTGTCTGGGCCTTAAGACACAGACCCTAGTTGGATGCAGTTCTGATCACAGAGGCATCTATCTAAGGTCATTTCTGATTGGTAAAGGTATTATTTGCCTACTTTTAAATGTGTCAATTAACTTTTAAAGTATGAAATACCTACCAGCACACTTGATAATAATATTTTTTAGCACCAAATCTTGCAGCTGATGCAGGATGGACCAAGCAACAACAACGAAGATTAACTTAGGCCTCAAGACAGACATAACATCCACAAAACCAACCTTACGATGGGGTCACCAGGGGTTGAACCCCTAAATAGAACTGGTTTGTGTTGGTTTCAAGGTGACTTTGTCAATAAAGAGCATCACAACGTGTCCGATAGTCCCCCTAAGCGTGATGCAGCACAACACAAAGTAAGGATTGTCTGTGAAGGTGAGACATGACAGCAAAGACTGTGGTCCCAGGTGTTCAAGATGATATGCTGGCTGCATGACAAGTGCACATTGTAACAGTGCTAATTATATCAAGGTTGAAACTGTTGGGGTCAGAAAATACGGGAATCAAGTCACTACTCAGATATCCAAAGTTTTTCAAAGTCCCTCCCAAAGTTACTCTTTGCAATACTGCAGCTCTCAGACACCAGAAAAACAACAACAGTGGCGACTGAATGAAAGAACCAAGGATATAAATGCAGAGGGAAGGAGAATATGTGTTAATGCTTCAACTAACTGCAATACAACAGCTTCAATCGCAAACAATGAGACAAAGAAATCAGTTTTTGCAGCGTTGACGGAGGTTTCCTGCAGCTCAGAGCAACAGTAGAGTCTCTCATGGATTTGGCAAAGAGCCAGTCTGCAATACCTGGAGGATGACCTCTACTCGACCCTAGGAGAGGAAGGAAAGCATGGAGACCGAGAGAGGCCAGAGTGAGGGGAAATGTGAAGAAATAGGGCTTGATGTGAGGGGGAAACTGAGGGAGGGAGTGTGGTGTTAGAGCGATGACAAATAGAGATATAGGGAGAGAGAAAGGCATGAATGGCAGCCAAGAGTGAAGTGAAGCAGAGCAGAACAAGTGTAGGTCAAAGGAAGCCAAGGTAGTGAATCCTCCAGCTAAGTGGATATATAGCACTCTGCGTAATAGCAACAAATACACACACAGGGAAGTAGTGGAGTACAAATACTTCGTTACTGTAATTAAGTACATGTTTCTGGTATCAGTACTTTACTCCACTACTTATTTTTCTGATGACTTTTTACTTTGACTTCTTACATGTTGAACTCAAATACCTGTACTTTCTACTTCTTACATGTTGAACTCAAATACCTGAACTTTCTACTTCTTACATGTTGAACTCAAATACCTGTACTTTCTACTTCTTACATGTTGAACTCAAATACCTGTACTTTCTACTTCTTACATGTTGAACTCAAATACCTGTACTTTCTACTTCTTACATGTTGAACCCAAATACCTGTACTTTCTACTTCTTACATGTTGAACCCAAATACCTGTACTTTCTACTTCTTACATGTTGAACCCAAATACCTGTACTTTCTACTTCTTACATGTTGAACTCAAATACCTGTACTTTCTACTTCTTACATGTTGAACTCAAATACCTGTACTTTCTACTTCTTACATGTTGAACTCAAATACCTGTACTTTCTACTTCTTACATGTTGAACCCAAATACCTGTACTTTCTACTTCTTACATGTTGAACCCAAATACCTGTACTTTCTACTTCTTACATGTTGAACCCAAATACCTGTACTTTCTACTTCTTACAAGTTGAACTCAAATACCTATACTTTCTACTTCTTACATGTTGAACCCAAATACCTGTACTTTCTACTTCTTACATGTTGAACCCAAATACCTGTACTTTCTACTTCTTACATGTTGAACCCAAATACCTGTACTTTCTACTTCTTACATGTTGAACCCAAATACCTGTACTTTCTACTTCTTACATGTTGAACACAAATACCTGTACTTTCTACTTCTTACATGTTGAACCCAAATACCTGTACTTTCTACTTCTTACATGTTGAACCCAAATACCTGTACTTTCTACTTCTTACATGTTGAACACAAATACCTGTACTTTCTACTTCTTACATGTTGAACCCAAATACCTGTACTTTCTACTTCTCTCATTTTCCAAACAGCTGGTTCCTTTAGTCTGAATGTGTGTTTGATGCGTGATTATTATTATTTAGAGTCATTGCGTGCCTATTGATTTTAACACGATAGCTGCGCTGCGGTGGAGTCGGAGTGAAACCGGATCAGGAGCTGAAGCAGCAGCTCAGCAGGAGGTCTGAGGCTTTAATGAGGTGTCTGACGGATCCTAAAAACTAGACTCTCTGTGGCCTGAGCAGCACCCAGCACAAAATCCACTAGGGAAACAGAAACAGAGGCCAAAACATCCCATAATGAGCCCCGAGTTACAGGGTTTATTCAACAGCCCGTCTCTGACATGAAAGCATTTTGCTGACGCACTTGTTCACAGCAAAGTTTCCTGGAGTAGATGCAACATAAGAAGAAGGAGTAGGAGTTGAACAACATGTGCAACTCACTTCCTGTGAGTGCGAGAACAGAAGCAGGAAGCTGCGTACTGTTAAAGATCGGAGTTAGAACGAGTGCAGGAGAAATGGATCAGGTCTTCTGGGGAAATACTGACGTTCAAGGTACTCATCGTGCCATGCTTTCAAACCCTTTTCCGGCATCACCTGGCAGTGAGTCGCTGGAAGAGATTTAAGCTCACAATGTCTCTCACATATCTGTAAACATAGCCCTTCCTTTGCTCAGCGTACTAATATCATTGTCTGTAAACACAAGTCAAAGAATAGGGTAAGGATACAGCGACTGTAATTAACTATAATAAACTAACTAACACTTCTACTGAGCTACAGCGTGTCTTTCACAGCTTGAAGTACACTGACATTACGCTGCTTAGTAGTAATTTAGCACAAGCGTTTTCCCAAATCAGGCCACTTATCAGAACGGATAGCTTTCCCTCATATCTCAGTTGTTCACTTTTTGAGAAAATGTCTGTAAGTCTTTAAGTGATGATGTTGCAAGACGATGGGAGATTTGGGCTTTTAGTCCCCCATTTACAATTCCCGTAATGAAACCCTTTCCCCCAGAACACCACTGAAGTGCTCCAATACAAGCTGAGATAACCCTTTAGACGTAGGCAATTATTACCCTATATCACTACAGTACACAGATATACTATGAGCTATGCTTGTCTTTGACCAGTTAAAATCTATGATTGCTTTGATTTCACCTCACCATATACAACTCCTGATGTTAGACAGGAGCTCTCACACCTGTAAGGGATGTATTATTATTAGTATTATACATTCAGTAGTGAACATGTGCCCATCTAACTTCTACAGTCAAATAACACTCATGTTGAGAACTCAGATTGATACACAAAGTTCTTGTTGAACTCTAGAAACCTGAGCCTAATCTTACCTGTAGATCAACCAGAAGCTCTTACACCTATAAGGGATGTATTACTACTGTATACATGTGTCCATCCAACTTCTAAAGTCAAATGTTTTATCTGTATTCAAATGATTGGTAACAACAATTTGACATCTCTGTTCCAAGCGTTGAAAACTCAGTTTGATACACCAAGTTCAAAACCTCAAGAAACCTCAGCCAAATCCTACCTGCAGATTAACCCCAGACTGCATATGAGATTACCCCCAGACGTGCAATAGCCCCACCCATCAACAGATGGCAGTGTTCTGTCTGTGATGGTGAGGCGGACCCCTGCAAAGAGAGGCTGCTCTAATGATGGATCTAACCTTGGGAAACCATTGAGCTGCAGAGTTAGAGCTGGGCGGAGCTGAGCCTTCTCCCCACAGAACGGAAGATTAACATCGTTTTACATTTCGATTACGGCCGTTTAGCAAAGGCTTTTATCTTCTGTGACAAGAGGAGTAGGATGCATCTGCTATAGTTCCCCAAGCAGTAGAGGGGAAGTGTGGATGCAATCAGAGTAAGACTGTGATGAACTAAAGGAAAGGAGAAGATGAATGAGAGACGAGAAGAGGTTGAATGTATAGATGGAGAGGTAACAAGTGGAGAGGAAATGAGAGCAAAGAAGACAAAGGAAGCAGGGAGGATGCTCCAGATGCCAGGGAAAGGTCAGCTGCCTCTTCAGAGCCTCTTCTTGATGAACTGAGGGAAAAGTTGGCCTGGAAGAAAATCCTCCTTTGTCTTTATTTACTGAGCATTTCATCGCTGCTCTATAAAGGGTCTCCCTGGGGCTGACAGGAGACAGAGAGTGTGTTTACAGCAGAGTTTAGAAAGCTGATGCCCAAAGAGCGGTTTGTGGAGGGGTTATCTGCAGGTGTCTGTTAAAGGATATTTTTAGATCTTCTTAACCCAAATTTAAACAGACGATGCATAACTAAACGGCGATACCTGATCGTAACTTTATCCTGAATGCAGAGATTTTCGGAATACTTAAAGTGGACCCATCATGCTATATTTGAATAATATGTTGTAGGGCCATACCTATATAAAACATGTCTGTGAAGTTTTTTTTTCAAAATACCAAACAGATCATGCATTTTAGCCACGCCTCATTTCGCTCTATTTGCTCTATTCCAGCCCTGTTTTTGCAAGGGCTGATTCTGTGGCAACTGCAGCTGACCACGCCCCCCGCAAAGGAGGGGGGCGAGGCACGAGCGTCATGTTACCATGCTGTTACCATGCCACGAAACCTCTCATTCCCCCGATAGGTGGAGAGTTGCCCATATAGGCGGAGCTCCCCGTTTCTGACGTCAGAACAATTTCAAATCTGGATCAGTCTGGATCAGATCCGTTGCAGCCCCGTTTTTAGAGATTTAGGTACGGAGGAAAAGAGAGAGGGTTGTGTTTTCTGACACTTGGTGAGTTCCCTGACACACCGGGGACACATATTCATGTATACAAGACGTGATACTGTAGGTCCCCTTTAATTGGACTTCAGAAAGGAAGTAGATCCTTTAAAGAGGCCCTATTATGCTTTGTGGGGGTTTTCCCTTTTCTGGTGTGAGCTATTTAGGTTTTAGTGCATGTAAATGGTCTGCAAAGGCTAAAATCATATCACTATGGAACACGCTCCAACACATTGTACGTGATATTACAAAGGGAACAGGAACCTCACGGGGGAAGGACATGGCATACTGTGTGTCAGGAAGAGGCACTTGTATCATAGAGTGACAAGGCGGCTTTAGAGGGTCAGGAGCCATTGACCATCTGCTTTTCCTGACAAGCAACAGCAGGTAGAGAGGCCTCTTTTATCAAGGAAGCAAGGACAGACTCTCCGTAGGGGAAAAAAGTGCCTGACAAGATATTACTCCACTGCATCTTACGCTGTTTGCTGCAGAAAAAAAGAATTTTGACGAGGCCCTATTATGCTTTTTGGAGTTTTCCCTTTCCTGTAATGCGTTTTAGGTTTTAGTGCATATAAATGGTCTGCAAAGGTTAGAATCCCAAAGTTCTGGATCATATTGAGATCACAATCTATCATTCGTATTGTCTAGCACTCCAAAGCATTGTACTTGATAGGCACTAGATATCTCTAAGCAATCACAACAGAGCCGGCCAGCTAACCAATCAGAGCAGACTGGGCTCTGGTTTCAGACAGAGGGTGAAAAGAGGGGCTGCAGCACAGGCAGTATGATGACAGTTAAACATCGGAACAGGTTTTCACATATTGACAGCCACGCGTCACTATAATCGGAGGATGGACTTTCGGACTAAGTCCCAGCATAAAGCTTAAGAGCAATGTATGTCCAAAAGTAACAAAATCCCTTACGAGTATATCTAGTATTGGGCGATATTTTGTGTGAGAGTGTGAAGTTGGATCACGAAAACGTTTCGCAGGGTGAAACAAAAGTAGGTTTTTTCAAATGTAGGATCGTTTGCACATTACTCGCAATAGCAATTCACCACGAAAAATGTCCATACTTTGCTCTTTAGGGGTTCATCTGAATCAATTACTGTCCGGTTTCTCTGCTCTTCTTTATCCTCCTCCACGACTCACTGCCTCTCCTCCCGCTGCTAAACCCCCCCACTATCAGCGGGAGACACTCACCACATACTGAAAGCTGATAGTAAATATTCAGGGTTATTCCAGAAGTAACCGCACACCAATCCCCCCCAGTATGATAACAAAACGCTGAAGAATGCTTATGATAGGCTCCTCTGGTGGCTCGGCTGCTCCGTGCCAAAACCACACACTCAAACTCTGGCACCAGAAGCATGAAGAGCTTTCTGCTGCGTTTACATTTTAACTATCAACTCATAAAAGGTAAGAAGGAGAGCCGTTCTGCTCGTCTCTGCATGGTAACGAGGATGGGAATTCACTTTGTCAACGAATAAACTCATCAACCAAAACACACAATGAAGCAAACACACTGGAGCCAGTATATTAAAGGGGGTTACATGAATTTAAAGTGGTTCCAATATAAAACAAGCTGTGATTGAAGCTCTCTAATGTCTGGTTGTCTCACTGCTATGCTGCATAACAGACATTCACACACATGACACACGGACACAACGTTTTAAAACTATTGAGTTTATGGTTTAAAATACATTATTAGGTGGAAATAAGAGAGGCATTTTAAATAAGAGGCCTTTAGTGTCTGTTTTAAATGTATGTTTTGGAGATATATTGAATTTATATAGCTTAATGTCATTATAATTATGCATTATACTTTGAGGCCAATCAGCGACTGTTCCAAAAGCTTACAACGTAAATGTTTACCATTTGATGAATTTCACAAAATTGACTCAAACGAATATTGCAACCACCTGTGAGAATGCACGCTAACGCTAATCCATGCTAATCCGATTACATTCATGCGTACTGTGGACGTGATAATTGAGAGATAAAGCACCTGGAGGAGCCTCAGCAAAAACCAAGAGGACATTCAAAATGATTAGCAATTAGGAAAATGAACATCTGTTACCAAACCAAACACGGTGGTTTTCTGAACATCTGAGTTTACAAAGATTATCGTAAAGTGAAAATGGAGACACTCTTTTCCAGTTCTATCCTTCTAGGTTCTTAGGTATTGAGCGACACATTTAAACAAGCAGTATGCTCCCAAGATCACTCCATCCCCCTCTACACTGGAACGAGGCGTGTTGGGGATAAATTAGGAAGGCCGAAGGAAAAGCCTCTTTTCAGCAGACTGGTAACAGAGCTAAAACCAGAGCGTTCTCCATAATGGTGGCTATCTACGCTAACTGGTAATTAAATGCCAAGAGATACGGGATATATCGTTTTAAATCTCGAGAATAACTCTGAAGCCCCCGAGCCAAACACCCCTACCACTTTGTGTGTGTGTGTGTGTGTGTGTGTGTGTGTGTGTGTGTGTGTGTGTGTGTGTGTGTGTGTGTGTGTGTGTGTGTGTGTGTGTGTGTGTGTGTGTGTGTGTGTGTGTGTGTTGCTAGTGTATCAGTAGACAGAAGAATGTCTAATGTAACACATAACACTGTGTAGATCGGATATCTGGCAATCTTCTAATCCTTCCTTTATACTTTCAGCTGTAACCCCTGCTGCACTCACTGCTTACATGCAAGTACACATCACACACACACACACACACACACACAAACACACACACACACACACACACACACACACACAGGCACACAAAGAAGTAATTACTTTAAGAAAATCACATAATATCTAATATCTCACAGGATAAATAACGTGTGTGTGTGTGTGTGTGTGTGTGTGTGTGTGTGTGTGTGTGTGTGTGTGTGTGTGTGTGTGTGTGTGTGTGTGTGTGTGTGTGAGCCAAGATGGCAGCTGAGATATACTGTATCCCTACAGTGACACTTGACCAAATCCCGCACATGAAGGGTAAATATAAAACACAGGAAGGAGAGAACGGGTTCAAAGTGAACCCTTTCTGTTCTTAACCTGCGAGGTGAGTCTGTGTAATGGAGCCGTCTGAATGTGACCCGGGTCGCTAACGAGACTTTTAACGGCTTTCCGGGTCAAAACCAAGACCTCAACGGCGTCAAGGAGACACGCAAGGTTATACATGCAGAATAAGTGCATGCTGGGTAAGAGGTCAGAGGTTAAAAAGGCTAAGGACATTGCACAACTTTAAAACCACATTTTAGTATTAAACATATTACATCAGGTTCAAGTGGGATTGAATTTGGTGTGAATGCTGAGAAGCCACATTTCTTTTCGATTAGGAATCAGCGGCTCTTACTCCTGGCATTCACTCCCGGAAATATTAACCATGATTCATCCACATCTTTGTATTGAGTTCAGCGTCAGCATTCACACCGCAATTTACTCAGGAATTACATGTTGTCATTACAATGCCAAGTCTTTTATGCTGCTGCAACTCAAACATTCCCCACATTGGGATCAATTAAGTACTTTCTTATCTCTTATCTTATCTTGTGTTATAATGTGTTATCAGATCTGGACTGATTCATCAGTCATGTGCAATATACACGTATGTGTAATGAGTTCAGTGTCAGCATTCACACGCCTCAATTTAAACGCCTCAAATTGGACGGCTAAATCCTCATATGTGTCGTGGAGGTATTACAGAGTGGGAGTATAAGAACACAGATCTTGTACTTAAGTAAAAGTAGAAGTACTCAGATCTTGTACTTAAGTAAAAGTAGAAGTACTCAGATCTTGTTCTTGAGTAAAAGTAGAAGTACTCAGATCTTGTTCTTGAGTAAAAGTAGAAGTACTCAGATATTGTACTTAAGTAAAAGTAGAAGTACTCAGATCTTGTACTTGAGTAAAAGTAGAAGTACTCAGATCTTGTACTTAAGTAAAAGTAGAAGTACTCAGATCTTGTACTTGAGTAAAAGTAGAAGTACTCAGATCTTGTACTTAAGTAAAAGTAGAAGTACTCAGATCTTGTACTTGAGTAAAAGTAGAAGTACTCAGATCTTGTACTTAAGTAAAAGTAGAAGTACTCAGATCTTGTACTTGAGTAAAAGTAGAAGCACTCAGATCTTGTACTTAAATAAAAGTAGAAGTACTCAGATCTTGTACTTGAGTAAAAGTAGAAGTACTCAGATCTTGTTCTTGAGTAAAAGTAGAAGTACTCAGATCTTGTACTTAAGTAAAAGTAGAAGTACTCAGATCTTGTACTTGAGTAAAAGTAGAAGTACTCAGATCTTGTTCTTGAGTAAAAGTAGAAGTACTCAGATCTTGTTCTTGAGTAAAAGGAGAAGTACTCAGATCTTGTTCTTGAGTAAAAGTAGAAGTACTCAGATCTTGTACTTAAGTAAACGTAGAAGTACTCAGATCTTGTTCTTGAGTAAAAGTAGAAGTACTCAGATCTTGTTCTTGAGTAAAAGGAGAAGTACTCAGATCTTGTTCTTGAGTAAAAGGAGAAGTACCAGAGTGTAGGAATACTCTGTTACAGTAAAAGTCCTGCATTCAAAATGCTACTTAGAAAAGTATCATCAAAATATACTTAAAGTACCAAAAGTAAAAGTAGTCATTGTGCATATTGGTCCATTTCAGTATAATATATCATCTCGATTAGGAATCAGCGGTTCTTACTCCTGACATTCATAACTCCCAGAAGTATTAACCATTACCCATCCACATTTTTTGTATTGAGTTCAGCGTCAGCATTCACACCGCAATTTAGAATGGCTAAGGACTCCTCACTCCATTACACCACGCCTCAAGTTGGCCGGCTAAATCCTCATATATGTCGCGGAGGTATTACCGAGCGGGACGAGGAGGACGGACGGAGTCAGAAGAAGAGTTTTCCAGTCCGGTCCGAGTGATCCTCCTCCTCTGCGGTCTCATGCTATTAAAGACACATAAGAGAGACGGATGGCCGCTGACAGGCTGAGGAAAGACCAAAGTGAAACTCTCTGGTGTTTCTTTGACGTCTTGGTGTTTTACCGAGGTGGTGGTGGAGGCAGTCAGAATTTACGCTGTGGTCACGAGTTCACGGCCCACCCTCTCTCCGTTTCAACAAGCAGCGCTTTGTGTTGCCTGGAGTTCAACAAGCTATGCTGCTGTTAGTTCAGTAGCATAGAGGTGGGAGAAGAACTCAGGTCCTGTACTTGAGTAAAAGTAGAAGTACTCAGATCTTGTAGTTGAGTAAAAGTAGAAGTACTCAGATCTTGTACTTGAGTAAATGTAGAAGTACTCAGATCTTGTACTTGAGTAAAAGTAGAAGTACTCAGATCTTGTGCTTGAGTAAAAGTAGAAGTACTCAGATCTTGTGCTTGAGTGAAAGTAGAAGTACTCAGATCTTGTAGTTGAGTAAAAGTAGAAGTACTCAGATCTTGTACTTGAGTAAAAGTAGAAGTACTCAGATCTTGTAGTTGAGTAAAAGTAGAAGTACTCAGATCTTGTACTTGAGTAAATGTAGAAGTACTCAGATCTTGTACTTGAGTAAAAGTAGAAGTACTCAGATCTTGTGCTTGAGTAAAAGTAGAAGTACTCAGATCTTGTGCTTGAGTGAAAGTAGAAGTACTCAGATCTTGTAGTTGAATAAAAGTAGAAGTACTCAGATCTTGTACTTGAGTAAAAGTAGAAGTACTCAGATCTTGTACTTGAGTAAAAGTAGAAGTACTCCGATCTTGTGCTTGAGTAAAAGTAGAAGTACTCAGATCTTGTAGTTGAGTAAAAGTAGAAGTACTCAGATCTTGTACTTGAGTAAAAGTAGAAGTACTCAGATCTTGTACTTGAGTAAAAGTAGAAGTACTCAGATCTTGTACTTGAGTAAAGGTATTAGTACTCAGATCTTGCACTTGAGTAAAAGTAGAAGTACTCAGATCTTGTACTTGTGTAAAAGTAGAAGTATTCAGATCTTGTACTTGAGTAAAAGTAGAAGTACTCAGATCTTGTCCTTGAGTAAAAGTAGAAGTATTCAGATCTTGTACTTGAGTAAAAGTAGAAGTACTTCAGATCTTGTCCTTGAGTAAAAGTAGAAGTACTCAGATCTTGTACTTGTGTAAAAGTAGAAGTATTCAGATCTTGTACTTGAGTAAAAGTAGAAGTACTCAGATCTTGTCCTTGAGTAAAAGTAGAAGTACCAGAGTGTAGGAATACTCTGTTACAGTAAAAGTCCTGCATTCAAAATGTTCCTCAAGTGAAAGTAGAAAAGTATTCTCATCAAAATATAGTGAAAGACAGTAAAAGTAGTCGTTGTGCAGATTGGTCCATTTCAGAATAATATCTCTGATATGTTTTATAATGATTGATCATGAAAGTGTTCTCAAAGCTGGTGAAGGTGCAGCTAGTCTGAAGTACTTTGTAGACTGCAGGGTAGCTGGTGGATTTACTCCAGGTGGAACTAAAGTCTGATTCAACACTTGATTATATTTCACATCATTCATCCACATCTGTGAAGTAACTAAATGTATTAAATACATGTAGTGGAGTAGAAGTACACCATGTACCTCTGAACTGTAGAGGGGTATAAGTGTACACAGTAGCTTCAAATGGAAATACTCAAGTGAAGTACAAGTGAGTAGTTACTTTACACCACTGCTATTGCAACGTAAAGCCAGAATAACACACAGTCGTCTCGTCAACAGCACGAGGCGTTCACAGCTACTCTGAAGGAAAAAGGGCTGGAAATTGTGATTTGATTAAGAGTGCCTGCTGGAGAAGATACATTCAGTGTGTATAATTTATAGCAGCTCCATGCCATTTGGGAAAAGAAGCCCAAATTGCACACCAATTAAGTTATTTTCTCTGGGTTTTGGAGGCCGAGTGATGATTCGGGTAGCGGAGGTGCAGGGAAGCCCACATCATGGAGATCCTCTGCTGACCGCTGACGTCTGGAGTTACTCTGCAACGCTGCCTCATTTCCTGCTAGCTTATTCTGAGATGCTCTTGTTTGTGTGTGTTTCTGGGTGTGTGTGTGTGTGTGTGTGTGTCTTTAAATGAGTAAGTGCTGACACAGATTCACATTTTCCTGTCAGAACCAAAAGCTCTATTTGCAAAGATCTATTTCATGTGTGTTTAGTTTGAGAGTGACGGTGACGGACAGCCACAAAATACATTTCGATGTTTTAAAAACGCATGCAGGCTTAGACAAATCAAAGGCTTAAACATGACGAGCAACACATACTTCATCGTGCTCTCGTGGTGGGATTGAATTCGGTGTGTATGCTGAGATGCCAAATTTGCTTATCCTTCCACATTGAAGAGATTCTGTTCAAACATGAACACATGCAGCTCGATTAGGAATCAGCATCTATTTCTCCTGACATTCAGATCTTTCGTAACTCCTGGAAATATTAACCATGATTCATCCACATTTCCTTATTGAGTTTAGCGTCAGCATCTTTGAGTTCAATCATATTCTACTAAAATGTGTCATCAAGGCTTGACTGATGCATTACCACTAGGACCGCCAGGGGTCGCTGTATACCTAAAACCACCAACGGGTCAAATGTACCGCTATTAGAATGCATTGATTTTCAAGGTACAACGTTCTTTTATTTATCATACTAGAACACAGGGATAAGAGTGAGTTTTGATCACACAGTGAGGAAACTTATACCAATAGAATCTGTGGACTCTCAGCTTTCATATGATATCTAGTTTGTGCAGATAGCATGAAGTATAAAACATCGCTAAAAGTGTCTCTCTATCTAGCCTATCCATCTATCCATCCATCTATCCATCCATCCATCTATCTATCTATCTATCTATCTGTAGATCTATCTATCCATCCATCTATCTATCTATCTATCTATCTATCTATCTATCTGTAGATCTATCTATCCATCCATCTATCTATCTATCCATCCATCCATCTATCTATCTATCCATCCATCTATCTATATATCTATCCATCTATCTATCTATCTATCTATCTATCTGTAGATCTATCTATCCATCCATCTATCTATCTATCTATCTATCTATCCATCCATCCATCTATCTATCTATCTATCTATCTATCTATCTATCTGTAGATCTATCTATCCATCTATATATCTATCCATCTATCTATCTATCTATCTATCTATCTATCTATCTATCTATCTATCTATCTGTAGATCTATCTATCTATCTGTAGATCTATCTATCCATCCATCTATCTATCTATATATCTATCTATCTATCTATCTATCCATCTATCTATCTATCTGTAGATCTATCTATCTATCTATCTGTAGATCTATCTATCCATCCATCTATCTATCTATATATCTATCTATCTATATATCTATCCATCTATCTATCTATCTATCTATCTATCTGTAGATCTATCTATCCATCCATCTATCTATCTATCTATCTATCTATCCATCCATCCATCTATCTATCTATCTATCTATCTATCTGTAGATCTATCTATCTATCTGTAGATCTATCTATCCATCTATATATCTATCCATCTATCTATCTATCTATCTATCTATCTATCTATCTATCTATCTATCTATCTATCTATCTGTAGATCTATCTATCTATCTGTAGATCTATCTATCCATCCATCTATCTATCTATATATCTATCTATCTATCTATCTATCTATCTATCCATCCATCTATCTATCTATCCATCTATCTATCTATCTATCTGTAGATCTATCTATCCATCTATCTATCTATCCATCTATCTGTAGATCTATCTATCCATCTATCTATCCATCTATATATCTATCCATCTCTCTATCTCTCTCTCTGTCTATCTCTAAGGAACCGAAGTAAACAACAAGCGTTGCTATAGCAACACGTCATGGTTATGTTTACAATAGCGTGAAAATCACTGCCATTTACAGGACTGTCTCAGAAAATTAGAATATTGTGATAAAGTTCTTTATTTTCTGTAATGCAATTAAAAAAACAAAAATGTCATACATTCTGGATTCATTACAAATCAACTGAAATATTGCAAGCCTTTTATTATTTTAATATTGCTGATTATGGCATACAGCTTAAGAAAACTCAAATATCCTATCTCTAAATATTAGAATATCATGAAAAAGTATACTAGTAGGGTGTTCAACGAATCACTTGAATCGTCTAATTAACTCGAAACACCTGCAAGGGTTTCCTGAGCCTTGAAAAACACTCAGCTTGGTTCAGTAAACTAAATCACAAGTATGGGGAAGACTGCTGATCTGACTGCTGTCCAGAGGACCGTCATTGACACCCTCCATCAGGAGGGTAAGACACAAAAAGAATTTCTCAAAGAGCAAGCTGTTCACAGAGTGCAGTTTCAAAGCACATCCACAAAAAGTCTGTTGGAAGGGGGAATGTGGCAGGAAACGCTGCACAACCAAGAGAGATGACCGCAGCCTTAACAGCATTGTGAAGAAGAGTCGCTTCCAGAATTTGGGGGAGCTTCAAAGACAGTGGACTGAAGCTGGAGTCCAGGTATCAAAAGTCACTGTTCACAGACGTGTCCGGGAAATGGGCTACAATAGCCGTATTCCCATGGTCAATCCACTTCTGAACTCAAGACAACGGAAGAGGCGTCTGACTTGGGCTAAGGAAAAGAAGCACTGGACAGTTGCACAGTGGTCCAAAGTCCTCTTTTCAGACGAAAGCAAGTTTTGTATTTCATTTGGAAGTCAAGGCGCCAGAGTCTGGAGAAAGGCTGGAGAGGAGCAAAATCCAAGTTGCTTGAAATCCAGTGTGAAGTTCCCACAGTCAGCGATGGTTTGGGGAGCCATGTCAGCTGCTGGTGTTGGTCCACTGTGTTTCATCAAGCCCAGAGTAAATGCAGCTGTGTACCAAGAGATTTTAGAGCACTACATGCTTCCGTCTGCTGAAAAGCTCTATGGAGATGAGGAATTCATTTTCCAGCATGATCTGGCACCTGCCCACAGTGCCAAAACCACCAGTAACTGGTGTACTGACCATGCATTACTGTCCTCGATTGGCCTGCAAATTCCCCTGACCTGAACCCCATAGAGAATATGTGGGGTATTGTGAAGAAGAAGCTGAAAGACACCAGACCCAACAATGCTAATGAGCTAAAGGCCGCTATTGAAGCATCCTGGGCATCCATAACACCTCAGCAATGCCACAGGCTGATTGCCTCCATGCCACGCCGCATTGATGCAGTAATCCGTGCAAAAGGATTCCCAACCAAGTACTGAGTGCATTAATGGACATTTTCAAATGTTTGATTGTGTTTTGCTGTTATAAATCTTTTTTTTTTACTTGGTCTGAGGAACTATTCTAATTTTTTGAGATAGGATTTTTGAGTTTTCTTAAGCTGTATGCCATAATCAGCAATATTAAAATAATAAAAGGCTTGCAATATTTCAGTTGATTTGTAATGAATCCAGAATGTATGACATTTTTGTTTTTTTAATTGCATTACAGAAAATAAAGAACTTTATCACAATATTCTAATTTTCTGAGACAGTCCTGTATACCCTGGGTATAATTTTTTGGGCAATTTTTTCAATCTGACTTCATATTGACCATTTTTAACAACAGAGGGTGCTACATTACACACTTTGAGGAAAAGTTACAGACTGGGAGATTTGAATATTCTATTGAAAACAAGTTACACACAGTCAAGAAACAGCTGCTGGTCAAATGTACCTGTTGGTGGTTCTAGTGTTAATCACACTTTCTTTTCAATTTATTAACTTTACCTGCTCCGTTTTAAAATGTTTACATGCTGTACTTTTTTGCTTACTTTTTATATATTTTAAATCCCTGTGCTTACCTTTTCGTTTAATATGCAGGTCTACTCGTTTTCCTTTCGTCTTTTATCTGCACTGTACCTTTGCTGCTGTAATGCCGTAAAAGTCACCACTGTGGGACACATTTCTAATTCTGATTGACATCAATAGTAGGCACTTCAAATGACTGTAAACGAGAGAACATCGGCACAAAGGAGCAGAATTCAAAAGCAGATAAATAAATATCTTCCAGTCCAGTTGGAGCGTCAGGGTGTGAGAGAGAGGACGAGCTAAGTGGTGAAAGGACAGGCTGCTAGTGAGAGCCTGAAGACATCGCACCACGTTTCTCTTTTGAGTCGGACCCAGGCAGAGTGACAGATATTCTGTTTCCAGTCCCAAACCTACTCACCTCCGCTTTCCCTGGAGAAAAAGACGAGCCTGAGGGCGAAGCGACAGACTGCCGCCCCACGTGACGCTTGGCACCAGGATTTGGCGGCCGACACTCACAATCTGCCCCCCCCCCCCCCCCCCCCCCCCCCCGCTGTGTGGCACAGATAGGATGCAATTGAGGTGGCAAACTCTTAATACATTGATTCATGTTGACCTCGAGATATTTAACATCAGAATGGGAAATAATTCATTCAGGAAAAACGGCTACGAGTGAGAACAAATGGCTTGGCCCTGTTAATACATTTCATTTATTGTATAGAAGTGTGGGGCAAAACGTGAGCAACATAAAGCCATTGTCAATATTACAGAAATAATAATAATTCATAAAGCTGACTCAAGAGAACACCAGACTGTTTTTAAGTCAGGACTCTTGAAACTCAAAGACACAGCCGAGCTGCAGACACTATCAGTAAGTAAACAAGCAGAATGTTACAACAGCTGTTTGCTTTTGGATCAGACGAGGAAGACCACAGAAGGAAATACAATGTTAAGCATCCTTATGCAAGCACTACTCTTAAGCAAATGTGTATTTCGGTGGTTGGTGTACAATTGTGGAATTCTCAACAAAAGGATCTGAAGAATTGTATTTTTCAGTTAAAGAAATGGTATAACTGAAGAGAGACGGGACGACATGAAGCAGAATGTGAATAAGTATAAGTCCTGCATTTGAAATGTTTTTCGATGTCTGTTCTTCAGGTCCCATTGTTATTATTATCATGCGCCGCTTCTTCTCCAGTAGGACTCAGATGAGGGTGTTGCACTTTTCTTTTCTTTTCCTTACATGTGATGTGTTGGTGTTGTTGTTTGGTTTCTTTCCGTTAACCGTCAAATAGGAAATAAGTATTTTTTTGTGTGTTTCTCTTAGTGTCCTAAGATACTTATTGTAATTTGGTTTTGCGTACCATGAGCAGGACAAATCAAAATGAAATGAAATAATCTACAGGGTATAACTTGTGACAGATGAAGAGACGGAGCTGCAGGGAGAATCGATTCCAGATCCGTGTTACATCACAAAGAAGGTTGCTTATTCCTGTCCAGCGCCGTTATTTCTGGAAGTTCACAGAAGCTGCCTGAGTTCATATTGCACAAAGCAGCTTGGAGCCAAAACAGGATCATGAAGCATCGTCTTCTCTTCTTTGGAAAGCAACATGACTCAGCTTGAAGAGGTAACACAATATGTAAGAAAAAGGTTTCCAGAAAGCATCAGAAAAGTGGTGTAGAGGTTGCACGCATGCTGGTTAGTATCAACGAGCTTAATGAGAAAATTACATGTTAGACGCTTTTATCCAAAGCGACTTACATACTCAATACTGTGGGCAATCCCCACAGGAGCCATTTGGGGTCAAGTGTCAGGGACTCAACGACATGCTGACTGCAGTGGGGGTTTGAACCTGATCCCAATGCACAATCCACTGCGCCACACACCTCCTATCATAATGGCTAGAAAACATTAGATTTGGTTCTTAAAACATTTCCTGGAGTCGCTGAGTGATCACTGCCCAGGAGTTAGCAGCTATGTTAGAGCAGCGTTAACGAAATGCATGCACTCTAATACTTATGGACAGTGTGTTAAAAAGATATCAGTGTGTTCAGAAACAAAGAGCTGGCCTGCAGATTTAAGTGAATGGTTCAAAACAACATGAAGTATCTGGGTTCAATTTGCATTTCAACCCCACTGAAAGGGATGAGGTGAATAATAGACTCCACGATAATGAATCAAAATGAAATTCAGATACAGGATTAGCATCGAGCTAGTTAGCACTGAGCTAACAGGGAGGTATGACGCAGCAACAATAGGTAAAAGCTCTGAAACACTAACATATAATCAAATAGCATGACGTTAAGAAACTCTCAGTGAACTTCTGCTTCATTCTTTAAAGTAAGTCTGGAAACAACTGAGGGTTTTCTAATTCCAGGTATTCAAGGATGACAAATGGTGTTTCAGGATTTCATTTGGGTTTGCCCTCTAAGATTTTCCGACTCCTGGAAAAAGTCCCTGAAACTAAACTGGAGTGAGTTTATATGTGTTTGATCCGAGGTGGTCAAAGTAACTCATGTGTTTGATACGTTGACGTTTTCCAACACTAAGACATAAAGAACTAAAGGCCACCAGAAGAGTTGATCCATGTTGTACGCCCACCTGGCAGAACATGAGCGATGGTTTCCGCCGTGTGTCCGAGGGCAGAGGAGTGGGAGGTTAGTGGGAAACAATCTGTCCTCCCCCTGATTTATGCCCCTGTTTCTGCGAAGCTATTAAGGGTAAGACAATATTTTCACATTGTTTTAATAAACACTATGTGGCTCTGTCTCCCCGGCCAACTACAGCAGACCTGCAGCCCCGACCCACTGAAAAGACCCATCGAAACCCCATTGGATGAAATATAGAGCTGTCAGCGAGAGAGAGAGAGAACCAGAGAGAGAGAGAACCAGAGAGAGAGAGAGAGAGAGAGAGAGAGAGAGAGAGAGAGAGAGAGAGTGCCCCCCACCCCCCTTTGTCTTTGTGTCCATTCATGCATTGTGCCAGGTTACAATAAGTGTGTGTGTGTGTGTGTGTGTGTGTGGTGTGGTGTGTGTGTGTGTTGTGTGTGTGTTTGTGTGTGTTGTGTGTGTGTGTGGTGTGTGTTGGGTGGCCTAGCATTACCCCTTGTGGGGACCTAATCTGTTTTCACAGTCACGTGTGGGGACTCGCCTCCCTTATGGGGACAAAATGGAGGTCCCAATGAGGGGAATCATTAATGTTAGGAAGACTTGGTTAGTTTTGTGTGTGTGTGTGTGGGTGGGGTGTGTGTGTTGTGTGTGTGTGTGGTGTGTGTGTGTGGTGGTGTGTGTGTGTGTGTGTGGGTGTGTGTTGTGTGTGTGTGGGTGTGTGGTGTGTTGTGGTGTGTGTGTGTGTGGTGTGTGTGTGGTGTGTATGTATGCCCCTGAAACGTATCATGTGGTAGATTAACGGCATTGGCTAATAATAATACATTTTTATTTATAAAGGCGCTTTTCAAGGCTCTCAAGGTCGCCATAAAGGTACACAAAACCAGACCATATAATCAATAAAAAACAGAGGAGGTCAGTGTGAAGAGATATGCTTTGATAATAATGTATCATTGTCCAACCAATCGATATAATATTGTGGTCTAGACTACAAATGTGATTTTAGCCCACAATAGTCCATAGTGAAGTTCTACACAACGATAGAGTCACTTTAATCTAAGTGAAGTCTTCTCTCCGTACACACTCCAACCTTCCCTCCTCAGTGGACTGCGTGGACATGCTGTTCGACATGCAGGTGAGCTGAGATGTGAAAGCAGGGCGATAGAGGAAGAGGTGGAGAGACTGAAAGATGTGGAGGAGCTGAAGAGGAGCTTGTCTCACTTTGGTCGTGTCTCTTCTGATCAGGAGAGAGAGGCAGACAGTGGGGCGAACGAGCCTGTCAGAAACACTGACGCTCATCTGGGTAAAAGAGGGAGGAAGACATGGGTGGGGGGGGGAGAGGTGGACATTGATCTCTCTATTTTAGGGTTTAAAGGTTTAAAGTTGAGCCTGTGCAATTAGAGAGGAAATATCTCCTTAGATGAGAATCGTTTTTTCCACATTACAGTCAATTAAGGAACTTTTTCCATCCCTTTTTATATTTTTAAGAATCAATTGAGGCATGAGGTTAGAGGTCACTAGTGCAGGAAGCAGCAGAAATATCTCAGTCATCTCTCCTGGGATTGAGTTTCAAAAAGTCAGCCGCCAAAGAGAGAAACCCAGGGGCGGACTGGCCATCGGTGTCGGATAAGTCACTTGTCCCCCGCCCCCCCGTTGACAATTTACTAGCGGTATTTACTTGCGGTTACCGAGGTGGGCCGGTTGAGAGTCCCGGGCTGATTTTTAGTCCCAGTCCGCCCCTTGGAGAAACTCATCAGAGGAAGATGGGACGGCAGATTTTCTACGTATCGATCGCTGGAAGGTCAGCCTTCAGTGCCTGGGGAACAGGATGTAGCTTACAACGCCCCTCCAGGCCAACCCCAAGTCACACTGCAAACCATGTGAACTATGGCTGCGTTTCACTTCGGTTAAATGGATTCCTTGCGTCCCTCACTGCGTCCTCTAGCCCCTCCCACCAGGGAAGCACGGAGAGACGTAAGGAAATGAGTTTCAAGAGCAATGGGACGTCGTTTCCTCCGGAGCGTCACGTGAAGCGGCGTCCGTTTGTGAGGACGCCGCACAGCTGATCGTCTGACAGCAAGCCAGATCAGTGCATGCGCTGCATCGTCCAATCAGTGAGCGGTACACAGTAAGGGGGCGGGGCGAGTGTCTGAGGATCTCACCGGAGGATGGTAGTTCCTCGATTATCGCTCCTCCGTTATCGCTCCTCGATCCTAAGGCCACTGGGACGCTACTCAAGATGGCGCAGACAAATTATATATAATTTAGAGTGAGTCATATTTTTGTTTAATCAATTTGGAAACTGCTTACATTTCTATAGTATTATAATTCTCATGTTTAATTTTTTTGTATCCATTGTTTCACCACATTCGAAATAAATCAAATCAAAAGATAAGATAAGATAAGATAAGAGGTTGTGTTTATTTCAAGCCTCTCAGGTGCTATCCTTCTCCTTTCAGTCTGTTTAAAAAGACCTGCCTCACGCCTGGTTGTCCCCCCCTCTCCTCTAGCAGAGGACCCCCCCTCTGACACCCTAAATTAACAGGAGAGATCACAGGTCACACATGAGAGGAAGCGACGGCTGCTCGCTGTACGGAAAGGTTAATGTCATGCGTGTAAAGGTGATTAAAATTCATGTCGAGGAGAGAGGAAGTCACTGGGGTTGATATATATTGGGTGGGGGGTCATGGTGCAGCCCGTTTGCCTCATGTTCTGCTTCTACTACTACTTATTAACACCATATCTTGTTTAAATCATGCACGAACGATGAGCAAAAGGGAGGTTGTCACAGAGTCTGTAAAACATGTTGGATACGAGGTGAGAGGTCATGCTTTCACAGAAGAAAGCCAGAGGCAGAAAGTCACCCGTGTGCAACATCTGGAGCCCTTTCAAGCTGTTCAGTGGAGCTGAGCTGGGAAATGGACCTGCTTTGGCACTTTAGGGGGGAAAGACATGCCTCTAGCAAAGATTAAGTGTTACAAAATCAGATAAACCTTTATTGATCACTTTAGATAAATCAGATGTCATAGCCGTAACAATAAGGTTGAAACACAGGATATGACATCATCAAATCAAAATGTATTATAGCCCCAAATCACAAGAAATGCCTGAAAGGGATGTACAAAGCAAAGACAACGACAAACGTCATAGCTTAAAGATTATAAAAACATTATTATATGTCATTTATTTTGAAGTTTAGATATAATTCTCCTTATAAGCAACTGAGGGACCGTTTTCTGACGAGAAACTGGCAGTAATGGATCCATCCCAACACTCTTTTCATTGCCTCTGTACTAAAAGTCATCCAAACTTCTCTTGCACTGCGAAGTAACTCCTGGTGAAACCCCCCGAGGGGAACAAACCCGACTGCTGGGTGATGATGAGCCCAATTGCACGCATTATACTGATTATGCGGCGGTGAGGTGGATTAATCACAGTCTGAGAGTACCCTGAGGTTGAACAGGAGACGTGGACGAGTGAGGGAGACGATAATGAGCTCCGAGAAAATCACTTTCACCAGAATAACAATCACATTATTCTCCGCGTGTAACGTAATGAACAGTCAGAGAACAGCCGCTCGATACACACCAGAAGTCAGAGGTTTGTTTCAGAGTTTTATAGACATTTCTTATACATCACATACAGAAAGCTTAAGTAAGTAGCTGCTGTAGACCACATTTAAATATGGTGGCTTTCTGTACAACCAAAGTCTTTTTTCTTTCTTGAGATATCTAAAAAATGACACAATGATTAGTTTAAGGAGACACAACAGACCACCTGAGCTCGCTGTCGGTCCCCGTCTGCTTATACATCTTGAATAAAATGGTTTACTGCAAGTTCAGTTTAAGTCTGCATAACGAGTGTCATTCGTTTCCTTTTTGTAGTGTGTGAGGTATCTTCAGACTTTCTCCTTACTTCGTAAAGTCACCCGCTTTCCAACAGTGGGAAAGAAATCTAGCGCTTGAGTTACACAATGGCTGTAAAGGCAAAGTGACACAAGCCCTGGAGTGTGTTCGTACATTTTCTAACTACAAAAGACAGGGATGGAAACACTTTGAGAAGCCTTGAGAACGTTTGTTTGCAGCAAGAAGAATAAAGTTGGCGTAAAAGACATGGATGATTAATAAGAACTGGATACAGCGTGGGAGGCGGGGTCTCGTTCTTTCCTATGAGAGCTGCTCATTGGCGCATGAAGACAAGATGGCCCAACTTTTGAGGGAGTGAAACGTCACGAAAGTATTCATATAATCCGTTCTTATTGTGAATCCATGGGTAAAGGTAAAATACTCGTCACATGAACGTGCCGGGCGGCTCGGTCCCGTGGGTTGGATCCACGTTCATAATGCCGAGGAAAAATAACTCTCAGAATAACGTTATTAGCCACATTTTAACAACTTGAGGACCAAATGTTTTTAATAAGGGCTAAACAAGTGTTCACTGGGTGTAGTTTATTTTAGTTTAAAAATAATTATCCCAACGATTTACAGACGTCTCTTTCCCAATGTTAGTCAATGGGAAAAAGTTATTTCCGGGCCCAGCGACTGATACGGGAAGTGTAGTACCGCCATTTGGCCACAACTAATATTTTCCTTAGAGTCCGGCGCACTTCCGGGGGCTTGGCATGCGCCCCTTAAGCCCCGCCCCCTGAGCTCCCACTCTCGGCTCAGTAGATGAATGGAGACAGAAAATAAATCTAGATTCGGCTTTTAGTGCATTTTACAACTTTAAGGACCGAATGATTCTAATAAGGGCTATAGCATAGTTAAACTTGGTAGTTTAAAAAAAGTATCCGCTGATTTACAGACGTTTCTTTCCCAATGTTAGTCAATGGGGAAAAGTCTTTCTGGGCCCAGTGACGTCACGGACCGATACGGAAGTTGTAGTACCGCCGTTTGGACACAACGAATATTTTCATCAGATCGGCACACTTCCTGGGGGCTTGGTAAAAAATCCAAACATTTCCTCTTGTTCCTTCACAATAATTACATCTTTAGAGCAATGACACCAATAAGTTCAATAATTGACCGTTGAACCACCAATTTAATTCTGACTGATTCATGCTAACAGTTCAATGAAGAAATGTCAAACATACTCTGTCATGAACTCACTAACTTCAGTCTTAAGCCCGGCTTGAATACACACTCCTGTACAAAAACTCAGATCCAGGTCAGTTTAGGTTCAGAAAAAGAACTAATCTAACACTTCCTTGGTTTAAAATACCTCCTTAAATAAGTCATTGATGTGGTTTTGACGAGAAGCTGTAAAGGTGGAATTAATCTCAGACTTGCCATGCGTTGCAGGCAGAGATTAAAGTTAATAAACTAAAGTCTAATTGATGCGTTTTCCGGAAAGGTTTCATCACCTTCAAAGATTATGTCATCCTCGAGGAGCTGAAAATATGCCTACTCACTTTGCAGACATGACTTCATAGACACTGTGCATTTGACATCAAACTGTCTAAAGTCTGAGTGTGTCCATTTTGCAGGCCGAGCACCAGCAATACATCACTGGCTATCAATGTCACAGTAGCATTTCATGAGGAGCAGAACATACACTGCTACTCACTCACTACAAGGTCACTTACTCATATTCATGTGCACGCAGCCATTGCAGTCTCTTGAAACTGAGTAAGAGGCATCATCATGAATTATTAATACCTAACAGAGACACTGATAAGCGTTTGTTAAGATAGACGCGGAGAGAGGGGGGCTTTCCTCTCCCTTTCATTCATCTCTAGAGATTGCCAGGGTCGCTTTCTGCTTGCTGTATTAACAGGGGGACAGATGTGTGATCAAAACACATCTGTCACGAGCCCCGAACTGAGTCCAGAGTAACCATCAACCTGCTATTACATATGAACACCTTGCAGAATGTGTAAAGCACATGGACGAACGGCCAAAGAGTGCATTTGCCCTCTAACGTCGTCAGGGTGAGGCGGCTGTAATGTGAAATGTTTTTTTCTAGTTTACCATGAAGAGCTTGAAATGCAGATAAAGGGACAGGAGTCGTCTGAGTTACGGTATTATCAGCATCCTTTCTTGGATGTCAAGTAAATCAGCAAGACTTAAGCTGCGTTCACGTGATCCGTGGTAAAAATACCGGCAAGCTAAGTGACTCGAAACTGCCATCGATCTTTGTAACGAGCTGTGTTCAAAACAAACCTGAGCCTTATCTCGCATTGAACAAAGAGCAAGAAATAGCTCTTATCATGTGAAGTAAGTTTCATTCATTCCCCTAGACATTAATAGTAATTGTCTCCAATAACACCAACAGAAACAGTGGAAAGCTGATAGATGTAGAACACAAAAAGAATCGCCCAAAGGTCAGTACCCCAGTGGCAGGAGCCGATAGCACGTTAGCGATAGATTGCTAACGATCTTAATCACCAAGATGCAGCCTAGACAGTCTGAGATAATACAAGGTGCACAAGGTAAACGGGGCGGGTTTGGCGCAGTGGTTAGAGCGTTGATCATCGGATCAAGGGGCGTCGGTGAACTCCTGTCAACCCGCCTCGGCCGCCACGGTGGGCAATGTCCACAGACTCTTATATGTGTAATGTGTAAAGCGCTTTGAGCACCTGTAAAAGCGCTCTAATAGAAAATGTAATGCATTATTATTATTATAAATGACACACGTGTAAACACTGCAGACGAGCAAGAAGTAAGACTGTGTTTATCTCAGGACTAGAAAAGCAGTTCTTCAACAAAACAAGTAGAGACTTTCAACTTTTGTTTTACTCTAAAAGTTATTCATAGTGACTGAAAAGGTTGATTTGTTTCACACATGGTTGATATTTTAAAAGATCTTATATCAGTATCTTTATTGTAGTACTCCACGGTACATGTCCCCAAATAAATGCGTTCTCTTCGGAGGACAAGTGGAATATATACCATGCAGAGTTTCCGCCAGACCAGGGCTGAGCGGGCGTCCACCCCGAGAATTGAGCCGTCCCTTAGTGAGCCGGATCATTTGACTCGGCTCTCTTAAAGCGGCGGCTGTTTCGGCTCCCAAACGGCTCTTCCGGTGCGTCCACACAGCAGCTTTGAAAAAATCTTGAAAATCTTGGAGCTGGGCGTGTCTGAAACTCCCCAAACAGGCGAAAACCTACCAGTTTCACCCAACTGGTCTCTGCCACCACCCCTCCATGCCTGGTTCCTCCCGGTTTGTATCCCGGTAAATAGTCTGTTCGTAAAGAACCGGGTGATTTGCTCCCGTAATTTCTCGTTTGGAATATGAGGAAATGGAACTGCGGTCTGGCTCTCCCAGCTTGCACGCGTTTTGATTGGCTAGCGCTTCTACTGTAAGATTTGCATACACGGGATTTGATTGGCGACGCTTCCAGCTCAGCTTCAAAAGTTGAACATTGCCTCAACTTTGAATCCTGAAAATCCTGGAAATCTTCGCTTCGCTCCCCCACAATGCAGTTCGGTGAAAAGCGAAGCAAAGTGACTGTCCCCTACCCATTCAAAGTCAATGGGCAGAGAAGGCGTTGGAAGACGTTGAGGATTCGTTTAAAAAGCCTGCTGTTGTGGACGTACGCGGGAATGATTGACCCAACAGTTACCACGGAGCCTCAGTTTCGCCGCTGCGAGGCTCCGGCACTCTAGTTCATGCGCATTGCGCCACTAGCACCACCCCCACCCCCCCCCCCCCCCCCCCCCCCCCCCCCCCTCATCACTTCCAAATAGCGTGCGTTCCGTGTTGTGCTGTGGCAGGCAGACGGAAACGATCTTCATCCCCATCCGACTCCTTTGCCCCTCCAACAGAGGGATGTCCTTTTTTCCTTTTCGTTATCTCAAGTGATAAAAAGCTACTTGATCTCGCTCGCATTATTAATATTTTGGTCAGAATGACGGCCAACAGCCCCTGGCGGAACGCCTGATACCATGCTTAGAGAGGCCTTCATGTCTTTATAAGGAGAAAGAAAGCCCAGAAAATGGAGGTTAATGACAAAGCAAATAATTATTGTTATGCTAAGGAGCTGCACATTTCAGGTGAATAACAATTAAAGAAAAACTAACATATTTGACACATTCCTTAAAAGCAGTACATTTTGCCTTTGAGTAGTTGACTGCTGGACCTTCTTATAATTGACTCCCTGAAATGAACTTCTTTAACCTAGTACCCTTCGTAAAGGCCATTTTTGAGGAGAACCTTATCATGCCAGTCAGCTCTGCATCGGATATCTTCCCTAATTAAACTGAAGTGAGCTTGGCAGGTGTCCTTTTAATGAAGGACCACGATCATTTTCCACCATGCTGGGGCAGAGGAGGTGTGACTTTATGCCTAATGAACACCGATAACTGAAGACTGGGAGAAGAGAAGGAGACACAGCAGTTTATAACTACCAGCAGTAGATGGTAATTGGACTGAGCAAGTGCCAAACTTAATTCTAGCCGTAGAGGAAGACGGGCGAGGTGAAACTCGACATTGGGCGCTACATCGTTTTGAAATGACTCGACTGAAAGCCTGTCAGCTGATCCATTTCCCTGCCTGCCAGTCAGTGATGAAGCTCAGTGTGACAGCAGAGATCCAGCGTCACGTGAGTGAAACAATGAACTCAAGTGAAAGAAATGACTTTAGAAATCAATGTAAGTCTTAGTCGTTGGACCGGACCAAAATACCACTCACCAAATGGTTTAAATAGTAAAAATACGAGTTTGCTTGTACCTTGACCATTTGATTATTTTAAAAGAACTAGCCCATTTATAACTAATGCACCAGCACTTACAATGGTTTCTATTTGAGGCGAATATATCTGCCTTTCTCTGAGTTTGTCTCTTTATCGTTTATTTGCACTTCTTGTAAGTTGCTTTGGGTAAAAGCGTGAGCTAAATTAAATGTAATTGTTTTTATCCATTGGTAGACGACCCTTAATTCTGTTTTTCTTGTAGTTCTTGTGAACGTCCATCTCTAATTACATACCAAATGATTTTCCTTGAAGGTGAACTTACGGACTCAAATCACATTATTTGACACCTCTAATATCTTGTAACACTAACAGGGCTTATAATAACAGTTCTTTATGAGCTCTTTGTACCACCAAAGAATATAAATATACACACAATATACAACGTATTTAGTCCACCACTACAGTCACAGCATCCTCTCAAAGTCACTCTGAACAACCGGCCTTGTTCACTTAGTCTTGACCAAATGAACCGAACTACAGGTGTGAACGCAGCAAAGTGAAAGTGGTTTCTTCTTGCCTCAGTAGATTAGCATCACATTAGCGACAACTTTCTCACACACCACATACTAGTGCAGTGTGCAGGTCATTAGTAGTGGTTGTAAGTGCAGAGAAATGAGAAAGCTTCCCAATTTATTCAGTGAGTCTTATCGGGGTCTTTGTTTTGGAAATCGTTTTCGACAGAGCCTGGAAGAACCAAAGCAGCCTTTCATGAGAAAGAACATAAAATAATGAGCGGGAAACTAACGCTAACACAGCTGTCCCTTGTTCAACATGATGATTAAACTAAATGGACTGCCTCACAAAGCGACTTGTTAACTTTGTAATCACAGAAACATTCTCTTGATCGTTAAAAAAGTCGACTTGGAGAGACACCAAAGCCGAGGGTAGCAAAAACAATGTTTATAACGAAAGGAAGAGAGAGATGTGTTCCCACTTGTTTGCCTTTCAATCTTCAGAGACTCACATGGGAGCAATTCCTCCTCGTGTTGCGTATGTTAGTCAGTGAGCAGAGATGTCTGTCAAAGTGTAATTTAATTGTGTTGAAAGCGGTTCAGCAGGTAGCACAGTGTGCTGTAGATGGCGGTGAATAATAACCCTGCTGATTAACACTTTCTACACACAGCTGTCAGTCATAGCCTCAGGCAGTGTGTGTGGTTAGCTTAGAACAGTGATTCTCAAATGGGGGTACACGCGCCCCTAGGGATACGTCGGGGTACTGCAGGGGGTACGTGAGGTAACAATTAATAAAAAGGTTAATTAAATAAATACCATGCATGATTACAAAAATAATCTTAGTACAATAAGTTAAATAGAAACCACTAAGGCGGTCCTCATATAAACATGTTACATTTATGTATTGTATTTATAGTTTTGAATAATATATCATTTTGTTCATTGGTTTGTTAAACATATATTAATTCATTAATTTTCACTCAAAACGTTTTCATGCATAAAGATAATTTAATGTCACAGTCTGCTTTCTCACTCACCTATTTTCTTCCTTAGTCACCTGGTAGTCACTCCCTGTATCTCTCTCTCACTCTGTTACACTCATCAGCTCCATTAGTATTTAGGCCCACTTCACTTCACCTCAGTGCCAGATCGTACGTTTGCAGCATGTCAGTCTTTCTCGCATTATCCTCCAGATGCTCTCTCCCGGTTCGACCCTGCCTGTCCCGGACTATTCTGCCTCGCCTGCTCCCTGACCCGTTCTGTACCTGCCGACTCCCGTCTTGCTTTCTCCTGGAACCCTCGCCTGTCCCCGACCAGCCCTTTGCCTACTATCTGCCGTTTTGTCTCATACCAGCCTTTAATAAAGCTGGTTACAGACTATCCCTGGTTTCCCGTGTGTTGCATTTTAGTTCTCAGCTCGTTTGTGACAATTAAGGAGTTAATTGGCTGAGAAATGTTTCAAAGGGGGAACATTACTGAAAAAAGTTTGAGAAGCACCTGACCTAGAAAGTAGCAGCAACATTATGAGCCAACAAGGTCATATACGCACTTTTAACAGAAGCACTATATGCTCGTTACAGATGATGTCCCTGCATTTGACTTCCAGTAGGTTCATGGTGATCTGAACATTTACATAAGTACAGTAGTGAGCAGTGAGCTGTGTCAGATCAGCCTAAAGACCTCAGATATTCCAAGGGTGCCCGATGCCACAGCAAGGTTCTACAAAATGATAAAAGAGACAATTGAGGAATGAAATGGGCAACAAATCAGTAGATGGCCACTGTCCTCTCAAGGAAAATGACCCGAAAAACATCTGTGTATGTTTAACCAAACCATCGAGAGGGGTAGTAATAATGACCTGAGTAAAGAATGGAGTCAAGACCTTGTTATACAGCAACATCCACGTAGGAGGATTTGGCACAGGAAGTGTTTCTTTGTGTGTTTCCCATAGATATTAACATGAGGCTTCCCTTGCCTAACCCTTAAGTTATGAGCAATGATTTTAAATAACGACACGTTATCTTGACCCGCTGATAATGGCGTCAAACTTTAAAAAACCTTCTTCTTGTTCATCAAAAGACCAAACAATGTTGTCGTGTAATCAGGAGGACTTGTGGGGTTAATCAAATGAATACACACTTTAATCTCTTAAAACACTGTATTTTTAATTTGCGTATGGGTAATATTTTAAACTTTCTGAGCTTAATTGAGTCATCTTTATGGTTTAACGGATTAAATTGTTGTATTGATGCACTAATCCAGTTTGTAAACCCTCTTTTGTGAAGTAAAATTAAGATTTTTTATTACAATGGTCACCAATATAGAAGCAGAAGCATTTATTCCTGGCATTTCCAAGAGTGTGGCTGTCTCACGATTCAGAAAATAAGCTTTCTACATCTCTTCTCCCACTTCCTGGCACACGTCCACATGCAGAGATCAGCGAAGATACTGATTTTCTTCTTCTGTCTTTTCTTCGCCCGCGGGCTCCACTTCCCTCCGCTCTCAGTGGGTGGGAGGCAGCGACGCTCAAACCATTAGACTGTTCTTAGTCACACTATCAAATTGATTGCTATAGCGCAGAGGAATTATGGGGGAAATTGAAATGACATCATTGTATCTTTTATCTTTTTTTCATACAGCTGAGAAACCCACTCAATGATACTCAATGAGAGATAACAGCCGGATACACTGAGGACAGGTTAAGGTAATTATCCCTCATCATATATACTGTCAACCAGCTTGAACAGCTTACTGATTGCACAAGATCAAATCTAACCAAGAGTACCATCTTCCAGTACATGGTGACATCACTTTGTAACTCTCGCGCTTCTATTGGCTAAAGGGGCTAAAGGGGCTGACCAATCACAACAGCCGGCCATCCAACCGATCAGAGCAAATAATAAAGATTGATTGATCTGAAGACATGGTAATTGTAAGGGAAACTTCTGCAGCAATGGAGAGTCACGGCCCCTACACACGGCGGCGTGCGTTGCCGCTTCAACGCTTCTGCCCATTCACTTTGAATGGGGTGACGTCACGATTCGCCGAACTGCATTGTGGGAGCAAAGCGTAGCTTCTCTCGCGGTGCTCGCTGCAAAAGTAGAGCAATGTTCTACTGTTGCCGCCTCGACGGAGGCGCCAGCCAATCGAATCATATGCCAGTACAAGCTCTAGCCAATCAAACCGCGTGCTTGTGTGTCTGGGGCGGGAGATTCATGTGATTGGTTGTTGGTCGAGTTCCAGCACCTCCCGCCGGCAAGCGACAACGCACGCCGCCGTGTGTAGGGGCCGTCAGGACTCAGAGAGACACGGGACGAGTAGGAGTTCTGATGTCAAACACGGATCTTTAATACAAGTATCGGCCGGAGAAATTCACATCACAAGTCACACAGGTTCTGACTGCCCTGGTGGGTTGCCATGTCAAATCTGCCGCGCCTCTCTCTCGATAGACCTTTTAACTAGTTCAGAGAGAGTAAACAACATATTTGGGGGGATAGACTAAACAGTTGGGTACCCTGAATCACTTGCGTCTGACCCTTAATGGCCTCGAAGCCAGTGTTCCCACAGCCGTAAACCATTTCGTGACCGAGACTTGAACTGGTTTATCAAGATAGCTGGAGCCTCCCATTCCTTAAGAGAGATAACAGAGCCAGGGTTGGTCGTAAATGTCAACACACAGAAAAGGTTAAATATCAGAATTATTCCCTCACAGTTAGTGGTTTGATAGCTGTTAGAAAAACTGTAACTAAGTTGGGTTTTTCCTCCTATATCTGAATACTCATTATCAATACTAATCAAAACACATGCCCTCCAGGTCAAGAATGAAAAGCAGTCAAATGATAAACAGAAAATGACCTCCAGGTAAGCCTTACATATATGGAAGAGAAAACACGTTGTAAACACTTTGTAAATCATGACTACCTTCCTTCAATGTTGACCTACTGTACTTGCCGTAGTTTGGGAGCAGATGTAACAGACACACAGTTTAAATAAAAGGCAATTTATGTGCTTTGACTTTTGGTTTTTAACAACATTTCTGACTATCTCATTGCTCAAATGACAACTATAACAACTTGTAACTGAAAGAATCGATGTAAAGAAACCTAGATAAGTCCTAACTTCAATTAACCACTATATTTCTTTATGACAAATGCACATAGATTGCTAGTCTATGATTCAACTACTAATATACAACTTTATAACACAAAATGCATGACAGCTTATCAGACCAGGTTGTTTACCCCAATATGAAATCTAAAGCACTTCTCTCATGACCTTTAATGGCACAATTTCTGCAGCTGTGTTCTGACGTTGTATGGCATTGTTCATCTCAGATAACATTAAGTGGCATTTAAGAGCCAGTTTGTGAACAGCGGCCGAAGCACTGACCTCACTGAACCCTCCAATCATCCTTGCTCTTTGCAGGACAGATGACAACAAATTGGAGAACGACACAAAAGATCAAGAATGGCCTGACATATTGTGAACAGGACAGCATCTCGTGGAGTCAATTGGACGCTCATTAAAACCTAAATCAATGGATGAAGTCAAGGACAAAAGCAGTTCAAGTTGTCCTCTAAACTGGCTAAACGATTCTTCCCGACTGTGTGTGTGAGCTTGAAACATAACTTTAAAAATAATCATTGAAAATGAAATGCTTTCACTGGTATTTTGCTGGCTAGTTCTCTGAAGGCAACAGACTCGACCGTTGCGATGGGCAGCATGTCCTCAACAACATACCTGGCAATCAATCTGTTTAGTTGACTCTGGGTGACATGTGGCGATTTAAAAAAATCGTTTTTTGGCTGTTTGGATGGTGTTGCTCCATCTGGGTCACTGCCGGTGGTTGAGACGGTGGGGTCTTTGGCGACTAGTTTTATAGCCCCATGTACATTACTTAGGTGCTTCAGGAGATTGGAATTGCTGTTATTCGATGTGGAGAATGCTTTCTGTCCCGCACACAGTTTACATTTGACCATTGTGTGTGTGTGTGTGTGTGTGTGTGTGTGTGTGTGTGTGTGTGTGTGTGTGTGTGTGTGTGTGTGTGTGTGTGGCCTAGCATTACTATACTTGTGGGGACCTAAATCTGTTTACACAGTCACGTGTGGGGACTCGCCTCCCTTATGGGGACAAATTGGAGGTCCCCATGAGGGAAATCATTCATTTTAGGGTGAAGACTTGGTTAGGTTTAGGATTAGGGTTAGGGTAAGGTTAAGGTTAAGGGTAAGGGTTAGGGTTAGGCATGTGTTGGTTATGGTTAAGGTTAGGATAAGTCTCCAGGAAATGCATGTAAGTCAATGTAATGTCCCCTGAAGTGATGTATACATGGTATGTGTGTACTGGTGGTGAGCGTTGCGTGTGTGTGTGTGTGTGTGTGTGTGTGGTGTGTGTGTGTGTGTGTGTGTGTGTGTGTGTGTGTGTGTGTGTGTGTTAGCATTAGCAAGTGTTTGTGTGTGTGTATTTTCCCCCATAAGGCAAGACCCGCCCAACTCTGTCTCTGATTGGCTTACCCTGAAATGTTAACCCGCGTTAACCAATCATCACTCCTCTCTGGTTACTTTCACTTTTCCATGGTGCTGTGAGAGGACATCGCTGTGTTCGCCTGTAAGCTACATCCGATTCGGTTCAGTTCCATCACATAATGTAACGCAGTAACGCACCGATTTAAATCACAGTAACTATAACGGCGTTACTGAATGGGAATAGGTAACTAGTAACGCTATTAGTTACCGCAAAAAGTGGTTGCGTTACAGTTAGCCCCAACACTGGCTGTAATGCAGTCATATCTCAATATTACATATCTTGGATATTCAGAGCTGTGTGCATACATTAGCTTGATCCAGAAATTAATCAACTACACTGCCAGACAACCTTGGGAGTTTAAGTATGAACGCGGTCTGAAAGCTCCTGACCTGGAACACATTAAGCAATCAGCACGTAAATCTCAGCGCGGACATGTGAGTCAGAGCAATGAAGTTGAGCATGACATGACTTGTTTTAATAGTCTGAACACACACAGTTCATGTGAGCAGCTCGGTGGCGTTTGCTAATGTAATTAAGTTTCAAATGTACTCAGACTTGATAGACCCTCCAGAAAAGCGCGATTCTGCGATCACAGAATTTACCGCAAAATTAGCAAAATGGCGCAGATTTTTAAAAGGCCGCATAATCCCCCGCATTTTTCCACACAAAGTTGAGGAACAAAAAAGTTAACTCGTCTTGACGTGAAGTGATGTTGATGATGCGACACCGTAGAGTGAACGTGTGGAGCTCACACGAGAGTTTCTCTTCACCAAGATGAACAAATCTAATCCATCTCATTTACCGACGAACATTTCTGCTAAAGACCGGGCAAAGCAGTTCCCCGATGTCTTGCACGAAAGTGGGGAGAAACTATTCTGCATCCCGTGCAACTGTGTTGGAGCATAAGAGAACATCGACGGTGACGACCCACTTTGATTCAAACATTCGAAAATGCTTTCTGCTGCTGCGGACAAGAAAGCCAAACAACTCACGTTCACCGAGGAATCGACCTCCAAACCTCCTCGAGGGCTACAAGAAACGAGGTGAGTAGCCTACAAGCCTGTGTGTGTGTGTGTGTGTGTGTGTGTGTGTGTGTGTGTGTGTGTGTGTGTGTGTGTGTGAGAGAGAGAGTGTGATTAAAATAGCCCAATTGCTTATATAATAAATAAACATTGAATGTTTAATTGAATAGTAAAGGGGTTTAACGTTAGTGGCAGGTTGTGTGTGAGAGAGAATAAATAAATAAGACAGCCCAATATTTATTTTTTCCGCACATTTCGCAACTTCCCGCAATTTCACTGCATAAAATCACATAGCACCCGCATGTTTAATCGCATAATCAAGGATTTTCTGGAGAGTCTAACTTGAAGTGTGAAATAAATGCAAAAGACAGCGCATGTTGGACGTGGAAGAAATAACGGGGACGAAGGGGGACAGATGTTACAAGGGATTGAACAAGAGTGTGTGTGCGTGCGTGTGTGCGCGCGAGCGAGCGTGTGTGTGTGCGTGAACGAGCGTGTGTGTGTGTGTGTGTGTGTGTGTGCCCGTGTGTGTACATAGAGAGGATTAACATCTTTCCTCAGGCGAAGGGATCAGTGTGAAATTGCAGAGGTGTGACATGTCAGCAGATAGGAGATGAGGATTTCTCTCTTGTTTCATTAGCTGGATATTTTCCATCGAGGCTGATCTGTTTATTACATCTGTGACATCCCCATTATGTTATAATGAAAGTAACATGACTAATTAACCAGATTAATTTGAAAACATTTGGAGGTATGTTGCATCATTTGTACCACAACATTTACAGGAATGTCTTGAAGGACTTTTACAGTCCGTATTTGTTCAAATTTTTCTCTGCTTGAATTTTCTTTTGTGTTTTTCTGAACAATCTTTCTTCCTGTTCGTCTCTGCAGGACTCAGAGGCCTCTCAGGTGACTCAGCTGCCTCTCAGGTGACTCAGCTGCCTCTCAGGTGACTCAGAGGTCTCTCAGGTGACTCAGCTGTCTCTCAGGTGACTCAGAGGCCTCTCAGGTGACTCAGCTGCCTCTCAGGTGACTCAGAGGCCTCTCAGGTGACTCAGCTGTCTCTCAGGTGACTCAGAGGCCTCTCAGGTGACTCAGCTGCCTCTCAGGTGACTCAGAGGCCTCTCAGGTGACTCAGCTGTCTCTCAGGTGACTCAGAGGCCTCTCAGGTGACTCAGCTGCCTCTCAGGTGACTCAGAGGTCTCTCAGGTGACTCAGCTGCCTCTCAGGTGACTCAGAGGTCTCTCAGGTGACTCAGCTGCCTCTCAGGTGACTCAGAGGTCTCTCAGGTGACTCAGCTGCCTCTCAGGTGACTCAGCTGCCTCTCAGGTGACTCAGCTGTCTCTCAGGTGACTCAGAGGCCTCTCAGGTGACTCAGAGGCCTCTCAGGTGACTCAACTGTCTCTCAGGTGACTCAGCTGCCTCTCAGGTGACTCAGCTGCCTCTCAGGTGACTCAGCTACCTCTCAGGTGACTCAGAGGCCTCTCAGGTGACTCAGAGGTGTCCTGCAGGGGAAGATAATGAGGTTTCCTGCAGCTCCAAACCTGGCTCTTCACCTGGCCTCTGCACCGGTATATAACGGTATTTACCTGTCGCCAAACACCGATATATATAAACATACAGTGACACAAGAGCCTTTGTGGAAGACCCTTTCATTTTGTGGATTGAGTCATTGAGTACAAAACAAACCTGAGTTTTTATATTTCTATGGCAGAAACATTGGATGAACTTGCTATTACTGTGCAGTTGATAAAGGTTATTTAATGCAGTAACTAACAACCAAAGTTAATGGAGCAAAATTGGGATCAATAAAGTACATCTTATCTTATTAATAACCAGGGACTTGAGACACAGGCATTCTGTTGATGTGTAAATACAAAAGAAAAGTGTATTTAAAACACGCACATTCCTCCACAAAACACACTTCCTTTTCATCGAGTCTCATGTCCTAAAACAGCCTCACATACCTGTGTCTCGGCACGTGTCAGTCAGCCAATCACAGCAGGTGAGCATTGTTCACTCTTCCAGCTGACGGCAGGTCTGTCACCCACATGCTGGGAAATGGAAATGGGTCTCAGTCAACACCGTCTGCCCCCCCCCGAGATATGTTCCACCAGCGCCCTGTCTACTGCGAGAAATACATGACACCTCGACAAAGGACTAAGCAGACGATGTCAACTCTGAATGTCCTCTTCCAACATGAGAGTAACTTGCTAACAAAGGTATCCCAACTGTAGCTGTGAACATGACAGGATGTGTGATGACCTAGAAGAGCATCAGGACTGTTTGAGGCAGATGATAGCTATGTGATTAACATGATGATTCAGCCTCTATGGAGAGAGACATCAAGCATGCTCATTTCTGACGTGGAGCTAATCTGAAGTAAACATTGAATACTGCTTTCTATTCCTCCATCTTGTGACTGTGTGACTCCCTCTCTCGGATATCAGCATGTGAAGGACACTGCTCAGGAATTAGTTGATGCTCTGAAGACTGTGAGAAAAAGTCAGAATTCTGAGACTTTGAGGAAAAAGTCAGAATTTTGTGATTTTGAGAAAAAGTCAGAATTTTTAGAAAAATTCTGACTTTTTAGATTTTCAGAAAAAAATTCAACATTTTGAGAAAAAAGTCAGTATTTTGTAAATGACAGGATGTATGATTACCTACAAGACCCAGTATTCCTCCATCTTGTGACTGTGTAACTCCCTCTCTTGGATATCAGCATGTGAAGAACACTGTTCAGGAACTAGCTGATGCTCTGTATGTGATGACTACTTCCATTCTGGAGAGGATCACAGATACATGGATCCTGAGAATGAAGCTCAAGCCGGGGACCAGGGAGAGTGTTCTAACAGTGTGCAACCTCAGTGCAGAGATGACTGAGGAGGACACATGTTCCTCTTCACCCTCGTCATGTTTCCAGTGATGGACTCCTGCAGGGTCAATACTCCAGACGGAGAGAAACCGAGGTACTCTGTTGGAAGCAATCAGGGCAATTTCCAAGATGAAAAAACGACTTAATGTGTGTGTTGGGACTGGGAGCTCTGGTTTGCCCACGAGGCTGCAGAGAGGATTAAAGGTGACCTGACGAGACTGAGAGGTAAATCAATGGTGATCAGCAACCTGGCAACACGCTTTTAACTCCGAGTAAAGATGCTGCTGTAGTGTTGTTTCACACTTTAACATTAGAAAAGAATATTATTATTATATAGGCCCAACAATCTGAAGGGAAAGAAGACGTGTCTCTGCACAAGGTGTTTGCAGGGGTGATACCAAACCAATAAACTGCAGTAATGGTGAAGAATATCACTCATTATCAGTTTTCATTTTAGCATTTCTTCGAAGCTATGTTTTTACAGAAGAGGATTAGGGCCAAGTGAAGTTGTTTTTGAGGTCTGAGATCAGTCAGGATTCTGAGATTAAAGTCAGACTTTGAATTCTGAGAACATTCTGATTCCTTCTAAGAATTCAAACCGTTTTCTTTCCCTTTCTTCAGGATTCATGACAGACGTTATCGATATTGTTGGTAACATCGATACTAGTTTCTTTTGGGTTTCACAAAGACTGTTCTCCTGTCATTACTCAAAATATTCCCCAAGCAGCATCCATCTTCGTCAGACCCTCTGGTTCCTCTCAAGCCTAATAACGCTCACTTATTAATCCCACAGCCTTAATAACGCCATGGTGGTTTCCTTAAGCCTTGCTTTCCTCTCACCTCTTTGACAAACGAGTAAAACGCAGCCAGATGTTGGACGTGTGTCTGAGGTACCATTTTCGCCTCAATTCTAACCAACTGGCAGACAGTGTAGTTAGCAGGAAGTGGTTCAATTTAGTCTGAATACAAGTACCTTAGTGGTAGATGAGCAGCAGTGGAGGACTCTCTAGGGTTGTCAATACACAGATTCATTAGTGTTGCTTTCTACCTGGCACTCTGATGGATTTGTTGACAAGTAAACACACATTTCCGAGGTTCATGTCTTAGGAAATGAGCCCCCTACTGCTAATATATGACTCGTTTTTAAACTGATACACAATTAAATGTACAGCCAGGGTTCCTTGAAATAGCACAACCTCAATGTCTGATAGCGTCATGCTGGACGTTATTTGATCAATAAAGAAGTGGTAAATATTAAAGGGCATGAGGGAGGATATTACTGTTATTGCTGTGAATACATGGGGAACAAATGCATCTAATTAATCCAGTGTGGGACAGATGAAGGGACAATGGGCCACTTCGTCATGAATATTGTGTCCACAGGGCCAGTTCACACGCTATGAAAATATTAAATGACGTGCCAACATGGTGCGGGGGCTAAATTCAAATATATTTTATAATTAAGACTTCCAACAGAGAAGTCAGGATCCTCGGGGTGTCTGGGCAATGAGATCATATTTCTGTATCTCTGTCATTGCAAACTGACCAGAGGTGGGAAGTAGTGGAGTACAAATACTTCGTTACTGTAATTAAGTACTATTTGTGGTATCAGTACTTTACTCCACTACTTATTTTTCTGACGACTTTTTACTTTGACTTCTTACATTTTGAACTCAAATACCTGTACTTTCTACTTCTTACATGTTGAACACAAATACCTGTACTTTCTACTTCTCACATGTTGAACACAAATACCTGTACTTTCTACTTCTTACATGTTGAACCCAAATACCTGTACTTTCTACTTCTTACATGTTGAACCCAAATGCCTGTACTTTCTACTTCTTACATGTTGAACTCAAATACCTGTACTTTCTACTTCTTACATGTTGAACTCAAATACCTGAACTTTCTACTTCTTACATGTTGAACTCAAATACCTGTACTTTCTACTTCTCACATGTTGAACACAAATACCTGTACTTTCTACTTCTTACATGTTGAACTCAAATACCTGTACTTTCTACTTCTTACATGTTGAACTCAATACCTGAACTTTCTACTTCTTACATGTTGAACTCAAATACCTGTACTTTCTACTTCTTACATGTTGAACCCAAATACCTGTACTTTCTACTTCTTACATGTTGAACTCAAATACCTGTACTTTCTACTTCTCACATGTTGAACTCAAATACCTGTACTTTCTACTTCTTACATGTTGAACTCAAATACCTGTACTTTCTACTTCTCACATGTTGAACTCAAATACCTGTACTTTCTACTTCTTACATGTTGACTCAAATACCTGTACTTTCTACTTCTTACATGTTGAACCCAAATACCTGTACTTTCTACTTCTTACATGTTGAACACAAATACCTGTACTTTCTACTTCTTACATGGTGAACACAAATACCTGTACTTTCTACTTCTCTCATGTTGAATCCAAATACCTGTACTTTCTACTTCTTACATGTTGAACACAAATACCTGTACTTTCTACTTCTTACATGTTGAACCCAAATACCTGTACTTTCTACTTCTTACATGTTGAACACAAATACCTGTACTTTCTACTTCTTACATGTTGAACCCAAATACCTGTACTTTCTACTTCTTACATGGTGAACACAAATACCTGTACTTTCTACTTCTCTCATGTTGAACCCAAATACCTGTACTTTCTACTTCTTACATGTTGAACTCAAATACCTGTACTTTCTACTTCTTACATGTTGAACCCACATACCTGTACTTTCTACTTCTTACATGTTGAACTCAAATATCTGTACTTTCTACTTCTTACATGTTGAACTCAAATACCTGTACTTTCTACTTCTTACATGTTGAACCCACATACCTGTACTTTCTACTTCTTACATGTTGAACTCAAATACCTGTACTTTCTACTTCTTACATGTTGAACCCACATACCTGTACTTTCTACTTCTTACATGTTGAACTCAAATACCTGTACTTTCTACTTCTTACATGTTGAACCCACATACCTGTACTTTCTACTTCTTACATGTTGAACTCAAATACCTGTACTTTCTACTTCTTACATGTTGAACACACATACCTGTACTTTCTACTTCTTACATGTTGAACTCAAATACCTGTACTTTCTACTTCTTACATGTTGAACACACATACCTGTACTTTCTACTTCTCTCATTTCCCAAACAGCTGGTTCCTTTAGTCTGAATGTGTGTTTGATGCGTGATCATTATTCTTTAGAGTCATTGCGTGCCTACTGATTTGAACACGATCCGTGTATCCATCATTTCCTGGTCTTCTCTAAAGAAGAGGGACCAATGGAAACGTTGTCATGTTGCCGTTGTTCAGCATGGAAACATTCATTAGCTAACAATGACATTATTGTTCTATTGATATAAAGGGAGGTCAGGTACTCTTTAAAACAGCTGCTAGTTATGGGTACTTTTTACTTAAATACATTTACTTGTACTTGAGTAAAGAAGTTTAGTCAGTACTTCTACTTTCACCAGAGTATTTTCAAACACGAGCATGTGTACTTCTACTTGAGTAAAGGATGTGTACTTTTGCCCTCTCTGAAAATGAGTAATCGCCGTAAGGAATCTGCTTTCACAACCATAACTTCTCTAAATCCATACCTGAACTTCCCCACAGAAGCGTAAGAGTTCTCAATGAGAAGCAGGTTATAAATCACTTTTGAAAGCTCACTTCTTTAAAACCTTGGTCTCTTTTAAACGCAGAATCAGAACCACAGCAGAGCTTCGACCAACATCAGCGTGTTTATCTGAAGGGTCAGAGAAGGAGATTTCATCCAAGGCCGAGCTTCACTGCCCGTGATTAGGCGGCCATGTTGCGGAGGAAATGCTTATTATGTGGTCGTGCCGGGCCTTGTTTGTTGTGACCTTGAGGGCTTTTCCCATGGCGCGACGGAGAGAGGAGAAACCACAGGAACCGCCCCGAGAAATAAAGAGGAGAAACGTAAACCGTGTTAAACTGAACTATTCCTGTCTCTGTTATTAATCCAGCCTTTGCACAAACACAGGATTTGACTGATTTGACACGGTGAAGGCTTCTCAAGTTTCTTGTGTTTGATTTTAGGCATGTTACCACAAAAACAAGGCAGCTCATGCAAGCTTAAAGACTCAAGTAGTGTATTTGCACATAGTCAACTCTCTTTAAACCAAATACGCTTAAAGCAACAACTCATACACTTCTTCCTGGCAAGAAAACAGACTTGGGTGTTTGGATTAGCTGCAATCAGGAGACTTCATCAATCCGAGTGCAAGAGGTTAATTGTGCTGTCAATTATATCCAAGACTTACCAGCAGGCATCGGACCAGAAGCCGTGCTGCCAACCAGCCTAAAACACCACGTTGTTTGGTTTTAAAACAAAGGGGCTTTCGAGTACTCTCTATGTTCAATTTTCAAAGAATAATACACAGTATGTTTAGAGGCTAAGCCAATGCTTCAAGCCGTTAATGTCCCACTTTATGTGTGTAATTGACTCACGCTTGAGCTTGCAAGTGGATAAAAGTCCATTATTTCTCCAATTGAAACACTTTTGTCTCATTACTGTTGTGCATTACACCTTCACCATACAATAAATGTAGTAGTAGACAAACACTGGTTCCTACATATTAGTCCTGAGGTTTCTACACTATGTAAGACAACACATGTCCTCAGAACAAGAAGAAAATGGACCATTTAACTCAACAATACAGCTACATTCCTATGTCGCCACATAACAACACATTTTACAGCTCGAAAAGTGAGTCATGTTGTGAGAAAAAAATCCAATTACCTGAAATATCCCGACACAAAAGAGGCTGTGGAAGAAAGGCTTTTGAGGATCTATGTGTTGCCTTCACTTGTCACAATGGTCAGTCCATTTCAGCCTGTCAAATGGAGCTGAACGCATTGCTTTCTTCTGCTTCAGTATGCTTTGAGATAACGGGGGGAAAGGTTTCCTCATGTCTGTCAATATGTCAGAACCCAACAACAGAAAGGTAAAGAGCAGCCTGAGGGAAATATGGATTTCTACTTCGGTAATACACAGAGTTTTTCCTTGATCTAACAGACCATATTTGGTTGTGGTTTTTAAAATCGGTCCCTTACATATGAGACCTTTCTGTGAAGCATGTGTACAGGACATGGAGGACATCCTTAGAGCTTCAAAGGACAATGTGTGGCAACTTATGCACACGTCAAAGTCAGAAAATCAAATCAAGTAGACCATAAAAGGAAGGTCAGACACATGAAGACGTCTTTCAGAAAGTGTAGGTCAGCGTCCAGTTCATCGCTGTTAATAAGAGTTGATTAAGGAAGTTACACGGTGCTCTACGTCTTCACCTTCTCTATCAATCTGTAATAAATCTCCAGAAGGACTCTACTCTTTGCAGAAGGCCAAACCAAATGAGTCATATTCAATTACTGCCACGGACCTGAAGACAAAACAAGGACAGCTGGAGTTATGTTAACATCATCCAACGTCTCATGTTCAAAGTGTACGAGGATGTACTTTAAGCACCTCGATGGCAGTAAAGCATATTAATCTCTTTGGCTAAATTAATTAGAAGTTAAGCATCAGTAACTCGTGTTCCTACTGTACAAGGCTTTCTTTGTCCTAATTCAATGCAATGCCTTTCAAGACTTTGTAAGAATCTGTGGGAACTTGAGAATTCAGGGCAAATAAACCCCTTATTGCTTAATGCATGGGAAAGACCACTTCTTAAAGGGGCCCTATTATAATAATTGTCAGGTTCATGGATGTATGTTGTGCCTCGGCTGTGACCCTTGAACCTCATTTGAAACCGCTTAGAGATGTCCCGCCCCTTAGCCTATACGTACAATGTGTGGAAGAGTTGGCCAATAGGAGTGTGTGTTGCATTAGGCGATTTCACACTGCAGTACTTTTCCCACAAAGGTTCATCAGAACTTAATTCATGAGAACTCTTTAGTTCTCATGAACTAAGTTCAGATCGCGTTCACACCAGAATAAGTCCCTGGGGGAGGATTAGGAAAATGAAGCCGCTGACGTCACTTCTTCTTCTTCTGCTTTGGGTTAACTGGCAGGCCGCAAACCACTTCACGGCGTATACTGGCACCCGGAGTCCCCGGCCGGAAGTCCCCGGAGTTGGAGACTGGCTTCAGTCGAAGCTGCTGGGACTCCCAGCAGCTTCTACTGAAGCCTTCCGAGTAAATCGCCAGAACGCCGACACCTCCTCATCTCCACCGCTCCCATGTTTTATTTTGTGTTGCCATAAGTTAGTCTCTCTGCGTTTCTGCGCTGGGCTAATGCTAATGCTAATAATGCTAATGCGAGGAAAATAAAATGGCGGCTTCATAAAACTTTTTGGGAGTTTTACGGGGCGTGGTTTGCAATCCGCCCAGCCAATCAGAAATAGGAACCTTTTTCTCTCACGAAAGTACCTGCTCTCTAGCAGGGACTGAAACGGGGGTGGAAAGGTTCTCATGAACTCATTTTAGTTCCCGATTTTTTTGGTGTGAACGCAACATTTCGGAACTATATCGGAACTATACTGGGAAAAGTACTGCGGTGTGAAAGCGCCTATAGTAATAGGAAGTGTTTCGGAAGTAAACAAAGGAGTCCAATGGAGGAGTTTCGGGCAGGGGGGCGGAGGGACATTGGGGATTGTATCCTTTGCCGACCATTTACATGCACAATAACACACTAAAGGAAAGGGGGAAACTCAGAATAAGGCCCCTTTAAAATAAATCTTAGATGAAGGAAGTGACACTGCATCTAAGTCACTCAAGTGTGTTTATTCAAATGAAGGTAAGAGTTGCAGCTGTTAGATGCTTTCTCATATCCCAAAGTGAGGACGGTCTCTATCTTGAATTCCATATATAACATAGAAACACAGACAAGCTGCTGATTGAAGGAACTATTATATTGTCGTACAACAGTATAACAGCCAGAATACTTGCGTCAAGTCCGCCAAGAGTAGATGTGTCTGTGTCAAGAATAACAGAATCTCACAGGTTTTAAACGCTGCAGACAGACATGCGAAAACTCATGATACAAAGACCTCTTTAGATAAACTACAGCACAACACATGATCATATCATATAGATTATTTCAATATTACCTGTACAGCTTCATCCACACGACACCTTTGGCATGAATAAAACCCTGATCCCATGTCCCATCATGCAGCTGGTACTAAACCCTGCGGCGCTGTATCCCCTCTGAGACTCCCAGCTGCTGTAATAATCCTGTTATCTCCCTACAGAGGTGCAGGGGAGGTTGAGGAGGGGTCACACAGCTTCACCTGCCCCATGTGTGTCACCCTCACAGCTGCACATCTAAAGCATCACATGTGTTCAGGTGCGCTAACACGGGCATTGTTAGCGCTGACAGCTTGCCTCTTCTCCAGATACTACTCCACACTCAAGGGGAACATCATTACATGCCAACATGCTGTGTAGTGCGCATGCATAATGTATGAAACATCAACGTATGCGGGGAAAACTCACCCACTCACACACGGTGGAGAACAATATCACACAACACCAGATCATCAGGCGGTGGAACAGAGAGGAGCACTGCAGAGAAACTTCAAGACATGACGAGGGGTTCCTCTGTAGCGTTAGCACTGCTAAAGGACTGAATACGGATAAATAAAGGGTGTCAAAAGGACGCTGCATTTTAAATTCAAAGTGTGACATCCCGCCGAATCTGTGAACTTTGCCTTCAGTTCTTGTTTACTCATTTCCTGTTTAATACTACTTATGTGTGTGGGACAAATAAAGCTATTCTGATACTGATTAAGTTATGATTTAGTTATTTACGTCTAGTAATGTCTCAATGTTCAAGTCAACGTTCCTTCTCGTTTCAGAGCCATTGACTTCCTGCCATTTTGTGTTTTCCTACCAGTCTGTGGCCGTTTCTCAATCTCGAGGATACTGGCTTCCAAGCCAATATTTCAAGGATGCTACGTCATCGAGTGCCGCCGAAGTACTGTTCCTTCCAGCATACTTGGAATTCCACCGAGGCCGCGTCCTTGGTTTGGGGGAGATGTCGAGGCTGCACATGGGTAGACTTCGCGTCCTTAAAATCCCCACAATGCTTTGCGCACGGACCAATTTCAAAAACCCTTGTGGAGAATGGCTGAACCGACGCAGCACACATTGAAATGTAAGCATGTAGTGGCGTAGTAATTAGATAGACATCGTGAGGTATTTACTTTCGGTACAGTCTATGTTGAAACCGTTAGAGAGAGTGGCACACTTGTTAGCCTGTTCCATTCTTCTTCGTTTTCCGAAGCCGTGGCTTGGAAGTATACTTGCTTCGTTTCTGAAGGAAGTGACTTGGAAGTACGCGACTACCAAGCCAGCATCCTCGCGATTGAGAAACGGCCTGTGGGTGTTTCTCAATGTCGAGTAAAGCTGCTCCAGAGCCACTATTTCAAGCATACTACGTCATCGAGTGCCGCCGAAGGACTGTTCCAATGTCCAGCATACTTGGAATTCTACCGAGCCCGGCGTACTTCGTTTGGAGAAATGTCGAGGCTGCACATAGACTCCGCGGTCTTAAAATCCCCACAATGCTTTGCGCACAGACCAATTTCCCCAAATCTGTGGCGGAGAATGTAAGGCGGGGCCTCTCATATGACGCACACCTGCTCGCCTGTTCCACTCTTCGTTTTCCGAATGCCAGGAAGGATTCTTGCCTCGCTTCTGAAGCAAGTGACTCGGAAGACATCTGCTACCAAGCAAGCGTACTCGACATTGAGAAACACCCTGTTTGTCAGTAGTCCTCGTCCTCCTTCGTCCTGTGTCCAGTCGTTGTATTTGAGTCCCAGTCGTTGTGTCTCATCACGATCTATCTCTGTGACCGTCTGTGTTGCAGTCAGAGGTCTCCAGTCACCAGATGATTACCATTTATATAGCTCACACTATTGCTTACAAAGCCGACCCCTTACTCACTCCGTCTGCAGGGATGATGGGATTCAATTCCAACACCTTGCACCATGTTTGTGGCCTTGCCAGATTTTACGACAAGGTGATATTTAAGGATGCTAGCCCGCAAAAGACCCTGTGTAAAATGGATTTCAGCAGTGGTTTATGACTTGAACATGCATGTAGATGAAGGCAATCCATCTGAATCCCCCATCTGACTGTAACCACGTCCAAAAGCTGTGTTATGGACCTGTTCCTGTGTAAATCTACAGGAGTGGCAATCTCATCTCAGTAACAGGTTGCTCATGAAAGTGAGAGCACGCTATAAACTATATTTGATGATACCTATGCTTTTCTTTTTTATAACTGATACTTGGTTTGAACCATAGGCGTCGAATAAGTCACCTGGGTTGATTAAGGCACGTGTTTGACGCTGATCATCGAGGTTAAATTACTGTTTATGAGTCAAATTACCAAAATCTCTGTTGTTTTTATGTATTATTTACTCACGTCAACGAGCGATTATTACCATGTCCTCTTAGGTTTACACAAAAACATCAACATATGCACCGCGGTGGTGATTTATGTTGAATGCTAGCAGCTCACAATGACAGAGCTTTCGAGCCCTTGTTTGAAATGGACGGGCGGTTGACTCTTTAATTGTATTCATACGTAGAAAAAAGCATTTTCCATCAACATAAAGACAGACTGTTAAACCCACGTCAAGCGAAATTGCATCCTACTGATTTATTTAGAAATCCAGCATTACATGTGTCCAGTATGTTCTATAGATTGATGTGCACAGTAGGAGGTACATCTGCATGCGCCCCGCTCGGTAAATTATTTAGTCGGCATATGCTGCGTGTTTCTCACCAACTGCCATTGTTCTGTTCTGACATAAAAGGAATCAAATCCTAGGAGAACCAAGCCAAGGCGGGATTAAATTATTCACTCATCTTTCACAAACCAGATCCCCCAGAGCTTCAAACAGTCCGTCACATATGAGACTTCACAGGGGGGGGGAAGCCGGTAAATTCCCACACAACGAAATGATAGTTCTCTCTCAGACGGACAGCATGCACGGGTAAAGCAGAGAAATCGGCAGGAACACAGTCGTAGGCATGAGCATTTAAACAATTTGTGATTCTGTTTTCTTCAAGTTTGTCTCTTCTTGGACGAATGCTCTCTTTCACTGGACAAAAATATAAACTCAAAGATCTAAAACATTTTCTATAAACACAAAATAACCATTTCTCTCAAATATTGTTCACAAGTCTGAAAGAATCTGTGATAGTGAGCACTTCTCCTTTGCCGAGATAATCCATCTCACCTCACAGGTGTGGCATATCAAGATGCTGATTAGACAGCATGATTATTGCACAGGTGTGCCTTAGGCTGGCCACACTAAAAGGCCACTCTGAAACGTGCAGTTTTGCTTTATTGGGGGGGTCTGGGGGGGTCCGAACACCAGGCAGTATCTGGTGTGAGGGGTAGGGTTAGGGTGAGGGGTAGGGTTAGGGTAATGTTGTGAATCGAGTGGCCCATGGTGGTGGTGGGGTTATGGTATGGGCAGGCGTATGTTATGGACGACGAACACAGGCCACTCGATTCACAACATTACCCTAACCCTAATCTTACCCCTCACACCAGATACTGACTGGTTTTCGGACCCCCCCCAGACCCTCCCAATAAACAAAAACGGAACACAATGTAATCGAACCGACAAGGCAATACAGCAGCATAAAAGCATAAGACAGGCAAGACAATAGTGTGGAGTGACGAAGTGACGGAGTGACGGAGTGACGGAGTGAGAGGAGGGTCTGTGATAGCAGGTTGAATGCATCTTAGAGTGAGTCGGCCGGTTTAAACAGGTGGGTTTTGAATGTCGTGATGGAGTCAGACTGTTTGATGTGTGGAGGCAGAGAGTTCCATAGCCTGGGCGCGGTGCAGCTAAAAGCCCTGGCTCCCATGGTGCTAAGGCGGTAGGTAAATGTGTCGAAGGTTCAATTTGCACCACTTGGTTCACCAGAAATACACCCAACAGGCGAGAACAGTCCTCCAGATTGAACATGCGCTCACAGAAATATGTTTTGCCTGATATGGAAGATTTATCTCACTTGCATATAACATTTGGATCCATTTGGATTACAACGCAAATTGAGTAATAAACTCTATACGTTTCGAATATAACTTTGTCTACTTCCTTATTATCAATACATCCAATGTGTGTCAACTTAGTGCACGCTATTTTCAGAATAATTTTAACAAATGATCCTAATGGTTTTATGTTTCAGTATTTGTAAGCAACTGTGACTGAAAGAATATTGCTAGGTCTACAAAGTTGTGGGGACACAATGTGCCATTTCCAAAAGTGGTGTCCCTAGCGTCCCCCAGTATAAATGGTTGCTATGGTTGCAGGGAAGTACTGGTTAGAAACACAGATTGTCCAGTACACAGGGAGAGCTGATGAGAAGACTTGAGGAGATTCCTTAGCAACACAGCTGCCCAAACGCAACCAATCACAGTCTCCCTCAGGGTCAGGTGAGCCGTCTGATCCTAATCACCGCCTCCTCCTTCACAGGAATGAAAATAAGACGCCCCATCCATCGGGAGAAGACAGTGAATATGAAGGGGAGGTGAGTGAGAGAGGCGTGTGAGGGAGGGGAAGACAAAGGCTAAATAAAGCTCTCGGCTGCTTGGCTTTACAACTTCTCTGCACAAAGACAATCTCCCGCCGGGTGATCACACACTTCACACACTTCAGAGTTGATGTTCACAATGTTTCTGTGACGTTAAAGCCTCACTGGGTTTGATGGATTTGCATGTTGATGCTTATGAGCGCTGCTGAGGTTCTCAGCTGTTGGTGGAAATCAAAAGAATTTCAGTTTTTAAATGAACTGAAGTTGAAGCAAACTGCACTAAGTCTCATCTTCTTCTTACAGACACATGCATTTCCTAACATTCGGTCTCTACGCTGTAAAATGTATTATCTCTTGGATTTACACACGGCATCTATTGCACGTCTGTCCGTCCTGGGAGAGGGATCCCTCCTCTGTTGCTCTCCCTGAGGTTTCTCCATGTTCCCTTTAAACTCTGGGTTTTCTCTGGAAATGTTTCCTTGTACGATGTGAGGGTCTAAGGACAGAGGGTCTAAGGACAGAGGGTCTGAGGACAGAGGGTCTAAGGACAGAGGGTCTAAGGACAGAGGGTCTAAGGACAGAGGGTCTGAGGACAGAGGGTCTAAGGACAGAGGGTGTCGTATTGTCATACTGATATTCTGAACAATCTGTGCTGTTGTATTTGCTGTAAAGTGTCTCTTCTGTAGGCTATTTTTATTATATGTACAGCACTTTGGCTCCACCAAAGATCGGTTATAAATGTGCTATATAAATAAAACTTGATTTGATTTGAACAAAATAACCTATTTACTATCCCTAAATCTCATTAAATAAAATGTAGTATCTCATTTGTTTGACAGAAGATCGACAATATAAATCTGGGCTGGTTCTAAAAAACCTCCTGTGTTCAAATGTCCAATAAAACATGCTTTGTATTACATTGTGCAATATCATAGCAAAAGAGTCCATGATTGTCGTTAAAAAAATATGAAATAAAAACGTAGAACAACGTGTGTTCACTGGAGGAATAGTTGGTAAATATGAGAACACCGAAAAATGAATGTCAGGATATTTATTGGAGTTTCCACAGCTAAGCTACGTTAAGCTAAGCTAAGCTAAGCTAAGCTAACGGGGCTTCTGGATTCGGCTTAGGGTTAGGGTTTAGGGTTTAGGGTTAGGGTTTAGGGTTAGAGTCTAAACTTACATCCGGCATAAGCAAATAAACATATTTACCAAGATGTCAAACTATTCCTTAAAATGCATCAACCTGACTGTAACGGAGGTGATCTCTGGGCCCGTAGATCTCGGCCTCCGTTACGGATTGGATAGCTTCGTTACAGGCGAAGTATATTGGTTTGTTCCGCCCTGGAACGTTGCACAGGAAGCGTGCGGTTGTATGTAATTTGTGCATCTGTCTGTGTTTTAGTTTGTCTGTCTCTGTTTCCTGTTTTAGTTTGAAAAGTGTTCCCCCTCCCGTCTTGTCTGTTGCTGGTAATTGTGTTCACCTGGTGCCCCTGTGTTGTCTCCTCCCCCCCCACCCACCTGTGTGTGTGTGTGTGTGTGTGTGTGTGTGTGTGTGTGTGTGTGTGTGTGTGTGTGTGTGTGTGTGTGTGTGTGTTGTGTGTGTGTGTGTGTGTGTGTGTGTCTTGCACAAAGACTCCCCTCCATTAAATAGTAACAGCAAGCAGGACACATCGATAGACAGAGAAATGTGTTAAGATCTACTGCAGAGCTTTGCAATCGTCCACAAAGTATCACAAATCCAAGGTCAGAGTCCCTCCCTCCTTCCTGCGCCTCCTCTAAAAGAAAAGGGAATAAAATGTTGTTGCCTGGCAGCGCGTGAAGCAACACGTCTGTGGCTTTGAAGAGTGAAATAAGAAGAGCACTCCCAGAAGGCACTCCGGTCTAAAAGGAGGGAAACATAATAAAGTGCCATCAAAGTTTTATGTGATCGTAATAGCGCTACAAATGTCAGGCCTGATGTATTACTGCGCTGCGCCTGGACCATCATTACGATTATCAGAAGCACTTCATTAAAGGAATCAGGTCAGTGTGAGTTTCCATGATCTGTTTCAGGCTGGGTTTAGTACGTACGCATCGCTCAGTGTGTGAGCGAGTGAGTTCACACAGAAATAGATCTTCTGTCTGCTGTTGTCAGATGTGGGAAGTACATGTTTCTGGTATCGGTACTTTTCTCCACTACTTATTTACCTGACGACTTTTTACTTTGACTTCTTACATGTTGAACACAAATACCTGTACTTTCTACTTCTTACATGTTGAACACAAATACCTGTACTTTCTACTTCTTACATGTTGAACTCAAATACCTGTACTTTCTACTTCTCACATGTTGAACTCAAATACCTGTACTTTCTACTTCTCACATGTGAACACAAATACCTGTACTTTTTACTTCTTACATGTTGAACTCAAATACCTGTACTTTCTACTTCTTACATGTTGAACTCAAATACCTGTACTTTCTACTTCTTACATGTTGAACTCAAATACCTGTACTTTCTACTTCTTACATGTTGAACACAAATACCTGTACTTTTTACTTCTTACATGTTGAACTCAAATACCTGTACTTTCTACTTCTTACATGTTGAACTCAAATACCTGTACTTTCTACTTCTTACATGTTGAACTCAAATACCTGTACTTTCTACTTCTTACATGTTGAACTCAAATACCTGTACTTTCTACTTCTTACATGTTGAACTCAAATACCTGTACTTTCTACTTCTTACATGTTGAACTCAAATACCTGTACTTTCTACTTCTCACATGTTGAACTCAAATACCTGTACTTTCTACTTCTTACATGTTGAACTCAAATACCTGTACTTTCTACTTCTTACATGTTGAACCCAAATACCTGTACTTTCTACTTCTTACATGTTGAACTCAAATACCTGTACTTTCTACTTCTTACATGTTGAACCCAAATACCTGTACTTTCTACTTCTTACATGTTGAACTCAAATACCTGTACTTTCTACTTCTTACATGTTGAACACAAATACCTGTACTTTCTACTTCTTACATGTTGAACACAAATACCTGTACTTTCTACTTCTTACATGTTGAACTCAAATACCTGTACTTTCTACTTATTACATGTTGAACACAAATACCTGTACTTTCTACTTCTTACATGTTGAACACAAATACCTGCACTTTCTACTTCTTACATGTTGAACACAAATACCTGTACTTTCTACTTCTTACATGTTGAACACAAATACCTGTACTTTGTACTTCTTACATGTTGAACCCAAATACCTGTACTTTCTACTTCTTACATGTTGAACACAAATACCTGTACTTTCTACTTCTTACATGTTGAACTCAAATACCTGTACTTTCTACTTCTTACATGTTGAACTCAAATACCTGTACTTTCTACTTCTTACATGTTGAACACAAATACCTGTACTTTGTACTTCTTACATGTTGAACCCAAATACCTGTACTTTCTACTTCTTACATGTTGAACACAAATACCTGTACTTTGTACTTCTTACATGTTGAACCCAAATACCTGTACTTTCTACTTCTTACATGTTGAACACAAATACCTGTACTTTCTACTTCTTACATGTTGAACTCAAATACCTGTACTTTCTACTTCTTACATGTTGAACTCAAATACCTGTACTTTCTACTTCTCTCATTTTCCAAACAGCTGGGTTCCTTTAGTCTGAATGTGTGTTTGATGCGTGATCATTATTCTTTAGAGTCATTGCGTGCCTATTGATTTGAACACGATCCGTGTATCCATCATTTCCTGGTCTTCTCTAAAGAAGAGGGACCAATGGAAACGTTGTCATGTTGCCGTTGTTCAGCATGGAAACATTCATTAGCTAACAATGACATTATTGTTCTATTAATATAAAGGGAGGTCAGGTACTCTTTAAAAACAGCTGCTAGTTATGGGTACTTTCTACTGAAGGACATTTCAAAGCTCTTTACTTTGACTTGAGTAAAGAAGTTTAGTCAGTACTTCTACTTCACAGAAGCTTTTTAAACACGAGTATCTGTACTTCTACTTGACTAAAGGATGTGTGTACTTTTACCACCTCTGGCTGTCGTGAAATCCCATCTTCTGCAGACCATGATCTCTCCATTGATCCACACTATAAACTGGACTTTAAATCAATGTATAACATCAACATTTCAGTTTTTTAAGTGCACGTACCGCCGCCACAGTTGAATATGACCCTGTGGCGCACACTACATTCACAATCAGACTCAAAACTAGCCTCCGTTAAGCTCATCATTATCTATCCAAGCGCTTTCCCTGCACAACCAAACAGCCCCCCATTAGCGCACAAGATACCGCTTTACAGGAATAAATGTATCTCATATTCACGGGTGTTATTTCCCTTCCTATTTCCAGAGGGGTTAACATAACAAGCAAATCAAATAGTGAGTAAACATGTATTCCCACGGGAGGTTGGGGAGCCACGCCACAAGAGCCCAGATGAAAGAGTGGAGACGCACCAAATGTATAAATAGCTATTAGGAGATACGGAAGAAAGGAGCCGCTGGGAATTCAGACACCATGTTCTCCTTTTGTTAAGAGAACACACTTTGATCCATTGGCTTCCACCTTCACAGCAAAAAGCAGTCACACACACAGCAGGAGAACATTTTAAAGTTTGGCCTACCTTCTTCTGGTCCTCCAGCTTTTGACTCGTCGACTTCTTGCCATGCTTGCTGGCTTCTGGTACATCCATCCCTGGTGCCAATGAAGAATAACTCCAGAGTGAAATCACATGAAATCCGTTGAAGAGGAATCCAGGTGGCTACAGTTTCCCAAACAGGGCCTGTGTCCGGCTCACAGCTTCACCCGGACACAGGCGATCCATGGTGGGTTTAGTAAAATGAGTTGTATCAGTGAGGTGAGCAGGACTGGTTCCAAACACGTGACGAAATGCTACCGATAGAGCTTCATTAGGATGGCTGAAGCTAAGAAAACTGTCTGCAGATTGTGTAGATTTACATTTACTGTGTCTTCAGGGTGCAGATCCATCAGGCTTCCCTCCACATCTGGTGAGAGAAGAAAGAAAAGACATGCTGATGAGAAACACAGTTTACGCTCAACAATTAATGCAAAATCTTTCTGCCTCTCCGAAAAAGTCAATATCCCCCTCTGTACTGCACCGTACACATGGTGGGGGTATCTGCATATCAGAGTGAATGTTGCCATGGAGCTCAGAGAGGAAGAGAGAAGGAGAAGCCGTTTGTTCTACGCTGGGTTTCTGATTGTTTTTATCCAAACCTATCGTTCACCAAAAAGCAGCAGGGGAAGGTTTGAGAATTGCTGAGGTCGGGTGAACTCGTAAAGATAATCGTAGCTGCTACTACACAACATATGCCATTCAATATGTGTTCTACTGTACTCATAGCAGGATTGTGAAAGAAACTCGACAGGGAATGTGCCAAGCTTACGTCCGGAACCTGTTGCAATGTCGTAAAAAGAAGATACAGATAGGAGATCACATTCTCTAGTATGAGAAGGTAAAGTTAGGAAGTGCATTCGACCAGGAAGACACAACCTTGAAGAAAACAGAATCATAAAGTACATCAGGTTCCATAGAGCCAAACATTTCAAGTGCTACTCAACTGGCTATAGATAAGCCAGTCCTTTATTAGTATATAAGTGCTTTGTTAGTAATTCTATCGCTCGAAGTGGAGTCGAAAGAGATGAGTTTTCAGTCTGCGCCGGAAGGTGTGTAAGCTTTCTGCTGTCCTGATGTCAATGGGGAGCTCATTCCACCATCTTGGAGCCAGGATAGCAAACCCACGTGTTTCTGCTGATGGGAACTTGGGTCCCCCTCGCAGCGAGGGTGCAGCGAGTCGTTTGGCTGATGCAGAGCGGAGTGCACGTGCTGGGGTATACAGTGTAACCATGTCCTGGATGTAGGAAGGGCCAGATCCATTCGCAGCATGGTATGCAAGTACCAGTGTCTTGAAGTGGATTCTAGCAGTTACCGGGAGCCAGTGGAGGGAGCGGAGGAGCGGAGTGGTGTGGGAACATTTAGGAAGGTTGAAGACCAGACGAGCCGCTGCATTCTGGATGAGCTGCAGAGGTCGGATGGCACATGCAGGTAGACCAGCCAGGAGGGAGTTGCAGTAGTCTAGGCAACATTCAAAAGTTGCAACACTTTCTTTTACAGCTACATTTTGTGAAAGTAAGTGTAGAGCATGCACGCTGATACGGCATTTTCCAATACAGTTTGCCACATGTGGGACAAAGACGAGGTTTTTGTGGGACAATGCAGGACATGTTACTGCGTTGCGAGCTAGTTTAGATTCATATATATGTTGGTTTCAGGAGGAATATACCCATAGATCGATATTTTCTTTATGAGTCAGGTGTTTCTCGTGAGTTTCGGGGAATCGTCGCTTCAAAAAATATTCACCTCAAAAAAGAAATTCTGGCAAATCTGACAATAACTCTGGGAGTCGCCCTCCAGCTACCTATAAGTAAGTACATGTATCTGTTGATTGATTAACATCTGACACAACTAATGGTGATAGCCCTTTCGATTTCTACACACCTTTGGATAAAAGCGTTGTTTTAGACGGGCGACTGCCAATCAAATGCGGGACACCGTCTAAATGTGTGGGACAAATGATAAAAATGCAGTGCATACCCTCACGCTCACAAACACCATTGCACTGTCCCTGAAATCAACAACCCCTTGCTCTGCAGTAAAGCCGTCCAATCAAACGCTCCTATATTCCCTGAAGGTACCTCAGACGAGTCCTCACAACAACCAGCCTCCCCAGCCACCGGGCCATTAGGGAACCTGACGTGTGTTCTTCTCTCTGATCTTTTTCTCTCTGCCACTAAACACTTACCCAGCTCCAGAGTGCACGTCTCACCGCAAACCTGTCAGTTACTTAAGGGCAATCATGTCAAGTGCTGCCACCTCTGAATTGGTTCTTAGGGGACATCATGATTTCAGCGCTGAGGCCCAACAAGAGTGTTGGCTGTGAAAAGCTTTCCTTTCAAGTACCACAGGACTGCCTTAAACAACAAGCCACACAGCTATAGGTGAAAATGAAGTCTGCTCTCCTACGACTAAAAAAACCCCCAGATTTTAGTGTAGGCAAAAAAGACTGCATCCTGAAATTGCTAAGGTTGCTAAAAGCACAGCTGTAGTGCTTCCAGACTTCCCCTCAGCAGAGCAGCTACTGTAAACTCATGCATACTTCATGCCTGCTAATCTGCCCCTCTTTTCTTCTTGAATATTACAAAGGGAACAGGAACCTCACGGGGGAAGGACATGGCATACTGTGTGTCAGGAAGAGGCACTTGTATCATAGAGTGACAAGGCGGCTTTAGAGGGTCAGGAGCCATTGACCATCTGCTTTTCCTGACAAGCAACAGCAGGTAGAGAGGCCTCTTTTATCAAGGAAGCAAGGACAGACTCTCCGTAGGGGGAAAAAAGTGCCTGACAAGATATTACTCCACTGCATCTTGCGCTGTTTGCTGCAGAAAAAAAGAGTTTTGACGAGGCCCTATTATGCTTTTTGGAGTTTTCCCTTTCCTGTAATGTGTGTGGGAAAAGTCAAGCTTTTATTTTGAAGGCCCGATTTTCTAACGCTGTGCATGCAGTCGGCGTTGGACAGGAAGTACCGGAGACCATAAACGGTTTTGAAAACTTCTGTCACGTAGTGATCATCTTCTCAATAAAATATCTTTGCTGATGTTTTTTTCGAGTCTTCTGGCCAATCAGAATCAAGATTGTTGCCGGAAGTCCCCACGGAGAATAACTTAGCGGTAGAACTCTTCTTTATACATCCATGGGTACAACTTCAGATACAAATGAACACATAATGAAATATGACTCCCGGTCTGATGATTGACAGGTCACAGAACAATGGGGGCTATTACATTACATTTCATTTAGCTGACGCTTTTATCCAAAGCGACTTACAATTACAGGGACATTCTCCCTGGAGTAACTAAGGGCTAAGTGCCTTACTCAAGGGCACAATAGTGGTGGTGTTCCTGGCGGGCTTTGAACTCACAACCTTCCGATCTTCAGCCCACCTCACTATCCATTAGACCAGTGGTTCTCAACTGGTTAGGCCTCGGGACCCACTTTTTACTTAGTCAATACATCGCGACCCAACATTTTGAAGCACTCAAATCTATTCAACAAAAAAACGTGCTGTAATATAAACGCTTTTCAGCATAAAATATTAATAAAAGTGAAGTACAGTGCATATATCCCTTATATCCCTTCACAGAACTAAAGTATGCTTTTAAAAAGGTTTAATGAGATGATGGAATCAAAGCTGAACTATATAAAAAGACATGCTGAAAACCCAACCCCAGCAGGGGGTCTGGGGGGATTCTCCCCCAGGAGATTTTTAGAAATACTAACATAAACTATGCATTCTGGTACTCTGAGAAGAAAATAAATAAATCTATTACTACCCGACATATTTATAATATGTTATGCCATTGTTTGTGTTTCACTTTGTTCTGACATCTTGCTGCGAGAAGAGGAAAGAGGAGAGAGTCTGTGTGACTTACTTTAAATTGTGGGTAAGGGGAGATAGCCCCCATTGTTCTGTGACCTGTCAATCATCAGACCGGGGGTCATATTTCATGATGTGTTCATTTGTATCTGAAGTTGTACCCATGGATGTATAAAGCAGTGGTTCTCAACTGGTGGGTCGCGACCCAAAAGTGGGTCGCGGACCCGTTTCAAGTGGGTCGCGGATGTGTGAGTGAAGAAAAAAAAATTGAAAAAAAAAAATTGGAATTTTTTTTTTTTTTGGGGGAAAAGTCAAACTTTTATTTTGAAGGCCCGATTTTCTAACGCTGTGCATGCAGTCGGCGTTGGACTGGAAGTACCGGAGACCATAAACGGTTTTGAAAACTTCTGTCACATAGTGATCATCTTCTCAATAAAATATCTTTGCTGTTGTTTTTTCGAGTCTTCTGGCCAATCAGAATCAAGATTGTTGCCGGAAGTCCCCACGGAGAATAACTTTGCGGTAGAACTCTTTTTTATACATCCATGGGTACAACTTCAGATAGAAATCAACACATAATGAAATATGACCCCCGGTCTGATGATTGACAGGTCACAGAACAATGGGGGCTATCTCCCCTTACCCACAATTTAAAGTAAGTCACACAGACTCTCTCCTCTTTCCTCTTCTCGCAGCAAGATGTCAGAACAAAGTGAAAAACAAACAATGGCATAAAATATTATAAATATGTCGGGTAGTAATAGATTTATTTATTTTCTTCTCAGAGTACCAGAATGCATAGTTTATGTTAGTATTTCTAAAAAATCTCCTGGGGGAGAATCCCCCCAGACCCCCTGCTGGGGTTGGGTTTTCAGCATGTCTTTTTATACAGTTCAGCTTTGATTCCATCATCTCATTAAACCTTTTTAAAAGCATACTTTAGTTCTGTGAAGGGATATAAGAGATATATGCTCTGTACTTCACTTTTATTAATATTTTATGCTGAAAAGCGTTTATATTACAGCACGTTTTTTTGTTGAATAGATTTGAGTGCTTCAAAATGTTGGGTCGCGATGTATTGACTAAGTAAAAAGTGGGTCCCGAGGCCTAACCAGTTGAGAACCACTAGTATAAAGAATAGTTCTACCGCTAAGTTATTCTCTGTGGGGACTTCCGGCAACAATCTTGATTCTGATTGGCCAGAAGACTCGAAAAAACATCAGCAAAGATATTTTATTGAGAAGATGATCACTATGTGACATAAGTTTTCAAAACCGTTTATGGTCTCCGGTACTTCCAGTCCAACGCCGACTGCATGCACAGCGTTACAAAATCGGGCCTTCAAAATAAAAGTTTGACTTTTCCCCCCAAAAAAAAAAAAAATTCCAATTTTTTTTTTTTTCAATTTTTTTTTCTTCACTCACACATCCGCGACCCACTTGAAACGGGTCCGCGACCCACTATTGGGTCGCGACCCACCAGTTGAGAACCACTGCATTAGACCACCACTATCCCAAAGGCTATCTACCCTTACCCACAATTTAAAGTAAGTCACACAGACCCTCTCCTCTTTACTCTTCTCGCAGCAAGATGTCAGAACAAAGTGAAACACAAACAATGGCATAACATATAATTAATATGTCGGGTAGTAATAGATTTATTTATTTTCTTCTCAGAGTACCAGAATGCATAGTTTGGGAATGCTGGGGTTGGGTTTTCAGCATGTGCCTTTTTATATAGTTCAGCTTTGATTCCATCATCTCATTAAACCTTATTAAAAGCATACTTTAGTTCTGTGAAGGGATATAAGGATATATGCACTGTACTTCACTTTAATTAATATTGTATGCTGAAAGCGTATATATTACAGCACCATTTATTGTTGAATAGATTTGAGTGCTTCAAAATGTTGGGTCGGGATGTATTGACCAAGTAGAAAGTGGGTCCCGAGGCCTGACCAGTTGAGAACCACTGGCCTAGAGGGCCCTGACGGCTCGCCACTGTTCAAATAGTTATTTCACTAAAAGCAAAAGAGGTCCAAGTCAACCTTCTGAGATTATTATGATGTATTTATTTCAACAAGGATCAAATACATTAATCTCAGAAAATAGACGAGATTAAATACGCCAGATTTGAGCTAATATCTCATTTCCATCTGCAGTCCTTAGGTGAGATATAACATATACAAAAATAATGTATACAGGATGCTTTCAGTGTCTTCTACAAACCCGTTGTTATCTTTTAAAACAATATAAACGTATGCGTTAATCCCCTCTGGTTGTAGAGGATCTTATTGGAATCCAAATCTCCATATTTATGAGCAGCATCCACCGGTTATCCCTCCTTCAATCTCCACAGCCGGAGCACATTTCCTCCACCTTTCACTTGGCACTTGGTATTCAACGGGTGTCTGTAACTCTCCAAGTAGTCAATAAAGTTTGATTCACGAGGCCTCGGCCGTAACTACAAACTGCTGCTTTAATTCCCGGAGATGTAAATGACGGCCATAGATCCAGCCTGATTTCCTCGGGGAGAGCGGGAGAGATGTGCCGTAAATCATCACCTCAAGAGGTCAGGTGTCAAACATGAAGAACACCCCTCCATCTCATTAAAATACTGTTATGCCCTAATGGCATTCCTTCAACATAAACCTTATTTGATCAGCCTCTGTTAGTACCACAGCCAAACAAAGCTGCCTATTATAGTCGCTAAGAATATGAGCACAGGTATACACCACTGCAGCAGTACAGAGGAGCATCATTAGTACACCGAAGTATAAGACATAAGGACAGTATATAAGAGTAACACCATTCAAATCAAGCCAGCAACAAACACTGCTGTAAATGTTTCTAAGAGGGTGCAGTTCAAATAAATCAATAAAAACGATTTCCCTGATTTTACAACAACAAGAATCCCTTCAGGCAGGAAGTAGTAAAATGAAAAAATGCAATATCTTTAATTTGGTTTGAAAGCCAAAATCCAAACGAAATACAAAAGCTGTCTATATTTCTGTTGTCAGGGTAACTGCAGAGAGAAAGCAGCGGCTGTGTGTGTGTGTGTGTGTGTGTGTGTGTGTGTGTGTGTGTGTGTGGTGTGTGTGTGTGTGTGTGTGTGTGTGTGTGTGTGTGTGTGTGTGTGTGTGTGTTTAACAGGGTGATCTCTACAGTGAAGGTGCAGACTGACCCGCGTGGCAGCGGCTCATTAGCTTGACAAAATGCATGTTTCAGTGTCAGCTTTGCGGTGTTTGTTTTGTTCCACCCTCCCTCGCCCGCGCCTCACGCTCTCCTGGCACCTGGCTGGTTATTGTTTCAGGAGTTGACACAGTGTTTGCTTGTGATAGCAACATGGCTCAGGACTGATATCAGTAAAGCACACAGCTAAACACCCAGGCTGCTCGCTGGGGACTTTAAATCACACACCGACAGCAATACTCCTCAATGAAATGATCCTTTAAATATGTAACATATAAAAAGTAAGCTGCTAATGCATCTCCTACAGGAATCGAAAATAACCACTGGATTACAGAAATGCAATGTAACCCCTATAGGTAGCATGCTAAGCTAACACACAACTGAACTGATTTTAAGCAGAAAGAGCAGTTGTTGTTTTAGTTTATTTGTATTATTTTAAACAGTTGCTTGGCTGGGGCAAAGGATACCTGCCCAAAAGTGTTTCATTTTAAGATCAGTGTTCAAGCTAATCTCATAAAAATATTGTTTCCATTAGCAACAAAGCTAGCTAGCTCATAGAGATACATTGACATAGGCACTAATGGCACATTTCCACTGCAGCGGGGTAGCCCCGTTTAAGCGTCCCTAAGCGTCCTCGCTCAGGCCTCGGGCTGCCTCGCTGGCCGTCGGAGGCCGTGGCGCATTTCCATTACAGTTTAGGACCTGGGGTAGCAACGCAGTGTAGGCGGGGCGATCGGCGTTTTTTGTTTTTCACATTTTGAGTTGTTCCGTCGAGCTCCCGCTGAATTGTATCATCCCCAATGAGATGTAGGATCGTCGTCACCTCCTCGGTCGACCACGATGTTGCAATTTTTGTAGCTCCTCCGTTTACAAAAATGCTGCAAGCTTGCTTCTAGATATATATGCGACGCTAGGGATGATCTCGAGCGAGATCTTGTGACGATTCTCTCTGACCAATCAGCAGTCGAGAGTGTTGACGTCACCAGTTCAGCCCTGGCCTGATAGAACCACGATTGTATGGGGCCGGGAAAAGTACCCGCTAGCCGGTGCTACGCTACATGAAAAGGCCACCAAAAACTGGCCTGGCTGCTTGAGGAAGATTAAGGACGCTTAAACGGGGCTACCCGCTGCAGTGGAAATGCGCCATAAGCGACTGGCTAGCATAGAAGCGCTAACAACATTTTTCAAGGTTGTGCTTATGAACTTGCCTGAGCCACCTTCTATACAGTAGGTCAAAGTGTGTACCCTTTTTTAAAACAGTAAACTAGCTAACCTAACCTAGCTCATTTTGGGTGGAAAACATTTAATACTCTATTGAATTTACGATCATTCTTTGCAGGTACATTTTTAAGATAAGTCAGAGATGTAACCTATTGACTTTTACCAATCCACACTCGCTACAGAAACAATAAAATAATAAATCCCTCACTTATTTTTCCTCTCCAATCTGTTGCTTTCTCTCTTTCCGCTTCTCTTGGTTGTCCTTGATCTGCCTCCTTGGGCTCGTCTGACAGGATAAACCAGTAAACCTAGCAGGGGGGGGGGGGTGTATTTCCAGATGCATTACCACCCAATTACACATAGATTACATTAATGTGCTTTCGGCAGCCAAGCCTCTGCACGTGCCAAACCCCATTCTCCACCGTTGGCATTATGGAGGCGCGTAATCTTGTGATATTGTGTCGGGATTAACATCAAATCTCATTATGGCTGTGGTGGATCATGGGAGCGGGAAAGATGGTGGAGGCGAGGTTGGAGGGGGGGGGGGGATTTACATCTTTACTTATTTTTTAGTGTGAGAAAAAGAGAGAGGGCTGTGAAATCTCAATTACACGTCATAGCATTTGGGCGGTTGATTTATTATTGCCTCTGTCGGGTAATTTGCCGTTTTAGGCCTGTTGAACACACCGTAAAAGCACAGCTGGCCAACACAAACCCAACAAGGGTTCAAAATGAGATGTGATATCGCAGCACATCTCAGTTGAAGAGGACACAAATCAAACACCTCCCTTCTGTAGGAATTGTCGTACATCCTGGCATGCTAGCGCTTCATAAAACCTCTTTTTATTGCCAATAGATCCGTGTAATTGCCTAAGTGATATATCGCCGGCACCGGGACGAGGCAGCTCAATTTCGCTCCGTTTAAAAAACCGCCACGTCCAAAGTGGTGTTGAGAGGAACGCCACGTCCTGTTGAATTCAAATGAATGTCGGGCTGAGTAACGGGGGCCAAAATCTCATCCAAACACAGGTTAGTTCATGCACTCCTAATTCCCCGTGTCCTGCATTCTGAGCATGCTAAACACACAGTATACAAAACACACATAGACAAATAACAATGCACACCCCTCCCCCAGCTGTGCCTCAGGAGCCTCACTAAATCACACTGAGGCCCCCGCTGAAATGAAGCATAACAGCACAGCAGCGTTACAACCATTGATCCCTGAATGCATCATATTTTTATATTCGCAACAGGGTGGGAGTGGTTGTTGGGGGAGGGAAAGGGAGATAAAGGGAGGGACTGGGCGATACATGCGGGCAATGGTTAGGAAAATCTGTTCTCGTACGGCAATCAGATTCCATCACGAGTGTTTTCACAGGCCGGCAGCAGCGATGAAGGGATATAAATAAATACAAAGGAAGTAAAGACGCAGATCGTTTTAGCGCGATCGTTTTGGGCTTCACGTGAAACTGTGTCGTCGTTTACCCAAAACAGCTTCAGCTCTGATATTGATCTCAGAGTCTTGGTGTGAATCAGACATAAGCAAATGGTCCATGTAGTCTTTTGCACTTTCCTCATTCCCAAAGTTTTCTAGTAACACTTTCACACCGATGTTACACATTTGTCCAATTTTCCCAATATTTGTTTGCCAGTTTTAGCATGTTAATTAATACAACATATATAAATATGGTAGGGCTGTCAAACGATTAAAAATTTTAATCAGCTTAAAAATTAATTAATCAGATTAATCACCATTCGAACTATGTCCAAAATATGCCATTTCTTTATGTATGTATATTGTGGGAATGGAAAGATAAATGAAAGAAGGCGGATATATCCATTTAACATACAGTATCTATGTTTATTATAACATTGTTCTGTGTGTCAAAATTAAAGTCAGCCCACACACCTATCAATCATCAAACTGTGGGGTCTTAATTCAACACGTAATGTTGTATCAATGTATAGAGATGCACTACCGCAAAAGTATTCTCCGTCGGGACTTCCTGCAACAACACCACGCCGTTATCTTGATTCTGATTGGCCAGAAGACATTATCAAAGATGTTCTATTGAGAAGACGATCACTACGTGGCAAAAGTTTTCAAAACCGTTTCTAGTCTTCAGTATTTCCAGACAAGTGGCTGAACTCAATCTGACTAACTGCTGTCTGTGCAATTTACTCCGCGAGTTGGCAGACTTTATTTTGCTTACCTTAACATCATGTTTCATGGTGGGGCTAAGCCAATTCTTCGTATGGCTGTAGCCGACCCCAGCCATACCCCAGCGCTGCCACTGGTGGGATGTATGGGGCGGGCCATTCTGCGCATGCGTTAAATGCGTTAAATATTTTAACGCAATTCATTCAAAAAATTAATTACCGCTGTTAACGTGATCATTTTGACAGCATTAAAATATGGTTAACAATATACCTGCGTAACATCCACATATTAGCATTTTCATCCTCAGCATTTTAGCATTTAGCTGAAAACAGTATTGTCCAGCTCAGACTCAAATAGCTGTTAGCTTAGCATCAGACCATCAGTCTCATGATTTCTAGGAGGAAGGACACCTTATGTCAAACACTTGAAGGTTTGTTACTTAATCTTACTTTAGATATCAACGTAATAGTCACAAATGTATTTGTCCTGTGGATCATAATTACCCATGACTATGAGGATATGTGGTCAACAGGAAACATCTTAGAACTGTAATAATAATATGTTTACTTTTGATCCTTGCCTCATTTCTGAAATGGCATCTCACAATATTTAATCGTCCATAATTCTTGCAGGATTTTAATTTACTTTTTTCTAGTTTCATCCAATTTAGAGAAGCCTTTTGGTTTGACAATAGCTCTCCAGAAATGGTGGAACATATGTTTATTTAAAGGTTTATGCCAACAAGCAGTTTGTTGAATATGAAACCGATATGAAATCTAAAAATAAGTCGTAATGTTTTCAAACGTATTTATATAAAAATGTATGTACATTTCAAAATGTATTGTTCAAACTTTCATACCTTTGAGATAACACTTGTGGGGGGAGGAGTACCAGAAACCACCAGCCAGGCAGACCCTGATTAACCCTTTACTTGCATCTGTCTATGTACTGAATCACATATTGCTCATACAGCTGCTGGTGCAGATGTGGAGTCTGAACACCGGCAGAAACCCCAGGATGCCCTGAGGTGTGTCACACTCACGCAGAATAAAGCGTTAAGGGTGGGGTGACGTGTGTGTGTGTGTGTGAGGAGAGGCAGAGGACCCTTCAAGTCTCCAGTATTCCATTAGCCGGTCTGTGATGTACTGCTCTGATCGTACACACACACACACACACACACACACACACACACACACACACACACACACACACACACACAGTCACACCAGACCGGTTTCCCCGTCTCCTCCCAACACCCTCCCCCATCCAACTGCCTCTCCTCTTCATCCTCTTCATCCTCCTCCTTCACACACCTCACACCCTCCGTCAGTCACCATCCATCACACAAGACCTCCACAGATGGTCCCAAAAACACACACACATAGATAGTCACCAAGCTCACACATATACACAAAAAGACTCTCTTTCACTCCTGCAGACACACTGCAGGAGTGTCTCCTGCTCAACCACACACACACTCCACCCAGGCTTCACAAACACACACACACACACACACACGCTCCACCCTAACAACTCTTTCATCTGAGGCTTTAAGCTGCTCTGAAACCAAAGAACTCCGAGGCTGAGGGTAAACCCAATTAAGGACGTAATTAACGGCAACACACACCTGAGAGACGGAGACAAACAAAGCGACATGCGGTGGTGACAGGTGTGTGTGTGAGTGTGTGTGTGTTTGAACCACCGCCTAGTCCCTTCCCGCCGTCTTTTAAACGCTGCCGCTAATTTGCCCACCTTTCTGATCAAAGCTGAAAAAGAGCAGCAGTAATTTGCTGAGTTTCTCTGTTAGAAACACAGAGGAAGGGTCAGGATAGAAAAAAGTTTTTGATAAAGGAAACACATGACTTTATAGATGGTGCAATAATGTAAAAAAACAGATACTGCACCACCTGTGCAAAATGTTAAAATCATTATTATTACTGCCTCACTTCTTAGTTTGACCAAAACAAGTCTGTGCTGTTTCCATGCTTATCAACAAGTGAGGAGGCACTGTCAGGAAATATGAAAAGCGCCATGCTCACCTTCAAATCCCCAAACTGGACTAGAGCTCTCAAAAATATATTCCAATCAGGATCCAGCTCTTAATCCTGAGAATGATCCAAATCCCGCCCGCAGAAAGAAATCCAACTGCACCTTTTTAACCCTTTCCTCCAACTCTTTCCTGCTGTAGCCCGAGGACAGCCTCCTCCCGGTGTGTGTGAGAGTGTGTGAGAGTAGTAGTAGTAGTAGAATGAGGTGGGATGGATGGAGGGAGGGAGAAAGAGGGGAGGGTCTCTGGCGGCTCACATGAGGAGGGAAGACGTAATCTGTGCATCGGCATCTATGAGCGGAGGGAACGCAGAAGAAGAGGATAAAAAGGAGGAGGAGGAGGAGGAGGAGAGGGTGATGAAGGCAGGCGGTGGTGAATGAGCGAAGGATGCACACTCCCTCCCTTTACACCTCTCTCTCTCTCCTACACACACACACACACACACACACACACACACACACACACTCCTATCCCCCGCCCTGCTACAGATTGCAATGCACTGATGAAATTTTAATGGTTGAACATGCTCGTCCCTGGAGTAGTGTGTGGTGTGTGTGTGTGTGTGTGTGTGTGTGTGTGTGTGTGTGTGTGTGTGTTGTGTGTGTGTGTTGTGTGTTGTGTGTTGTGTGTGTGTGTGTGTGTTGTTACACACCTATACAACAACCATGCTTCACACACACACACACACACACACACACACCGCGCAAGTGTGTGTCTCTATCCCACACCAGAGCATACTCCCACTCACGATCCTGCACAGATCTGCTTACACACTCCCCCCCCCCCCCCCCCTTCATTTGCACTCACAGAAACACACACTGAACATCAAACACCTCCACTGACAGACACACACCACACACTCCTGACGTCGCACAGGGAAAATGGGGAAGGGGAGTAAACAGAGAGATCTAACCCCATCCTTAAAATACTCTCTTGGTGCGACACACACACACACACACACACACACACACACACACAGAGAGATGAGCACACACCCCGATGAAGTGGAACAAAGGGCGCAGAGCAGCATGTGGAGGCACCAGCAGGAGAGGAGTGATGCGCCGGGAAACACGTCTTCAAAGTACCTCTGCAGTGTAGAGGAGTAGAAGAGAGTGAAATAAATAATATTCAAAGTCAAAAGATAACGTAAAAAACTGCCTAATTAAAATTAAATCACGGAAAATGACATATAATGCATTTTAAATGGATATTAGAGCTGCACAAAGGGAGTGCTAAATTGAATTTCTATCAACTTCAGTCAAACTGAGATTAATGTAATGAAGACTGTTGAGATATGGCTGAAAAAACGGAATCCTGTGAGTTTTTAATGGATATAAATATACAATATTGGCTTAATTTAACAGTTTTTACAAATGTTTCTTATCTTTCTTACTATATGGTGATTTCCTATTTACTATAAATGCATGTTCTTGCTCTAAGAAAAAGAGAAGGATGTCAGAAATGCCACTTTCTCCTCGTGTCATCCAACCCCAACTGTTCAGATGCAATTCAATGGGGAATCCCTAAACTCTGATTCAGGCTTTGCCATTACCTCATAATGGTTTGCAATGGCTTTGTGTTTTATATTGATACATTGGTAATATGCCCATCTGGGTGGTGTATCAGAACAAGACAATTATCATCAGAGCTGCTCTGCGCTGAGAAGAAACACGTTGATTAGTTTATTGGGTTGCAGCTGTTCTGGTTCACAATGAACATAAAGTCAGAGCCAGCAAAGAGGAGGCTACACTTCTGTTTATACAATATTAAAGAGGCCCTATTATGCTTCTTGGGGTTCTCCCTTTCCTTCCATGTGTTATATAGGTTTTTAGTGCATGTAAATGGTCTGCAAAAGCTAGAATACCAAAGTTCCGGAACACGGTGACATCACTACGGAACACTCGCGCCCTTCTATTGGCTAGCGCTCCAACCCATACGTGATAGGCTAATATATAAGGGGTGGGACATCTCTAAGAGGTTGACCAATCACAACAGAGCCGGCCAGCTAACCAATCGGAGCAGACTGGACTCTGGTTTCAGACAGAGGGTGAAAAGAGGTGCTGCAGCACAGACAGTATGAGAAAAATAAAGAGCTTTTTGAATATTAAAGCATGGAGACATGTAGAGACACTACATACTGATATACACCTGAACATCAGCAGGAGAGGACTCTTTAAAGTAGAGACACTACATACTGATATACACCTGAACATCAGCAGGAGAGGACTCTTTAAAGTAGAGACACTACATACTGATATACACCTGAACATCAGCAGGAGAGGACTCTTTAAAGTAGAGACACTACATACTGATATACACCTGAACATCAGCAGGAGAGGACTCTTTAAAGTAGAGACACTACATACTGATATACACCTGAACATCAGCAGGAGAGGACTCTTTAAAGTAGAGACACTACATACTGAATATACACCTGAACATCAGCAGGAGAGGACTATTTAAAGTAGAGACACTACATACTGATATACACCTGAACATCAGCAGGAGAGGACTCTTTAAAGTAGAGACACCACATACTGATATACACGTGAACATCAGCAGGAGAGGACTCTTTAAAGTAGAGACACTAAATACAAATATACCCTAATTATGTCGTTTTCAATATGTCGAATACTGCAGATCCTGGAAGTGATTTGTTCGGCCACATGTATGCCTCTCTTCTAGCTCAGAGCCCAATAAAATCCCACAAGAATTGTAACATGGTGTGACTGAGACATGGAAAATGCAGAAGGACAATAGAGAGACCACAAATGGGAAAATACATGAAGGTGCGGCATCCTACTTCAGTCCCGTTCCCAAAAAATCAATAACCTGCTGGGATTGTGGACAAATAGAGGAATGATCATTAACATCTGCACTTCTGAGGCCATTTTCATCCAGCACAGTAAATCCCAAGAGGATAATAAGACCAAGTTTACACACAATGTCACGGAGACGAACTATCCAGAATTTGCCTCTCAGTCTCAAAGACACGCAGAGCCACTTAAAAAGTTTCTCACTCGAGCAACACCACACTCGAGAGACAACAAGGCCGTCAGAGCTGTTTGAGGTCTGTCAATAATGATGGGAATACCACGGAGAGAAGACTTGAAAGGCACTTAAGAGTCGAGCAGGGGTTTGATGGGAACAGACGAGATGTGTGACATGAGAGAAGTCCTCTATCCTGGGACACAAAAACAACAGCTTACAAGGTTAAAGATGTCTGGAGACTACATGTGCTTCAATGGAGGAGTCCCGTGCATAGATCTTTCAAAGAGAAACAATAACACCTCTTAAAACAACATTAAGGGTTGTATAAGTAATGCAGAGGTTTGATTGGAGCATTCACAATGTACCGTCTGACATGTAGTGTTCCCGTTGGGATGCAGAGATACATGTGGGATGTTGATCGAAAACCTTGGGTAATACTGGAAGTTCTTCTCGGAGTTAAATTCAAGAGATGTGTAGTCACAAAATTAGTCAAATGTGTGGACATTATCATGCAAATTGGGTAATTTCTCGCATTAAATAAGTTGCTTTTTAGCAGCAACAGAGAGAAACCAAGTATAATAAATTACCATAGCTGTCTGAAAGCAGGAGATAAATCTGCGAGCTAACGGTATGCCTAGAAAACAATCCACAGTAATGTAAAGATAATAGTTAATGAGCTCTAAAATGTAAAAACCACTGGTGCGAGTCTTTCAAAAAAAGAATGTAAGTCACGACAGACAACATGTGTTTGATCGAGAGTTTAAATTAACACTTTGTTGCTGTAGTGACCCTTTCCCTCATTATCGCTGCTGGCCGTGCCTTGACTTCCCGGTTTAGTGACCATGATGGAGGACATTTGACGAGACGCCAAATTGGAATTGGTTACGGGTGAGCTTAGGTGTGTGTTCAAAGATAAGAGGAATATGTGGGGTCTGCAGGGCGATTAATGACATTATCAGGAGAGCTCTTCTCACTGCCTCTCTCTCTTAAAGCCCAGGTGCAGTTTGGTTTTATACCAGCACGTTTACGAGGGATCGTAATGGGTGGGTGCAGCTCACAACAAACCAATTAAATGTAAGGGCTTCCTGGGCGAGGCGCCAATAAGGGAACCGACAACTCGTTGTACACACAGCTCTCAGGAACACTGGTTATTATTTCCTGAATGCAACAAAGGCGAGTTTATTATTCCGATCCAGAATGTCTGATGGATGTTTACATCGCCATATTTGCTATATACTTAGCTATAACTGTTTAAAGCAAGCATGGCTAATAGTAAGTGTAATGGCTATGCAGTTATTTGGAAGGGTAAGCTTTGGTAGTGCGATGAGTTTAAAGGCTTTACTTTGGTTTTTCACGTCGAGGGCTACATTCATTTCTAAGAATTTCATTTCATTTTTATTTGTCCCACTCATGGTACGCAAAACTCACTGTACAATAATTGCCAACAAAACTTGTCTCTATTAACATACCATTGAGCGGAAAGGAGCAGGAAGAAGAAAAAAAACTTATATGACCTGCCCCTTTCTAAATAAACTAAATAAATACAAATAAACAGTGTCTTAGAAAAACACAACAAATACTTATTTCCCACTTGACGGTTAACGGAAGGAAACGAAACAAGAATTGTAGTTTTACAAGCTGTCAAAAGGAAGAAAGAGTTACAGACTGAGCTCCAAAATAAATAACCTCACCTCAAATCTAAATAAGATTGGGCTCATTTGTTTCATCTTTCCAACCATACATTTTAGCAATTCTAAGACATTTCATGGATCAAATCCTGCAGAAATATTCATATGCACCATTAAAGAATAGGCAAAAAATTGTACTACAAGCTAAAAACGCCATTGTTTTGGCCCAGATTGCATTAGATCAGTAAGGGGAGAGTAGTGAGATTTGTAAGGGAAACTTCTGTAGCAATGGAGAGTCAGGGCTCAGAGGAAAGTTGGAGCTTTGATGTCAAACACTGATATTTATTTACAAGTATCGGCCGGAGAAATTCACATCACAAGTCACAGCAGTCAAAGGTTCTGACTACCCTGGTGGGTTGCCATGTCAAATCTGCCGCGCCTCTCTCTCGATAGACCTTTTAACTAGTTCAGAGAGAGTAAACAACATATTTGGGGGGATAGACTAAACAGCTGGGCACCCTGAATCACTTGCGTCTGACCCTTAATGGCATCGAAGCCAGCGTTCCCACAGCCGTAAACCATTTTGTGACGGAGAGTTGAACTGGTTTATCAAGATAGCTGGAGCCTCCCATTCCTTAAGAGAGATACCAGAGCCAGGGTTGGTCGTAAACGTCAACACACAGAAAAGGTTAAATATCTAGGAGTAAAGACAGAAATATTCCCTCACATTGCATGTACCCAAATGTCCTCAAGATGTATCCCTGCTTTGCAAAACATTCCTTAGGTTTCATACACTTCACCCTGAAGACATCATGTCTTCACGGCCCTCTGTTGTGAGGTTTTAACAAAATCGTGTAAAATGGCTTAATAACTTCCCAATGAATCTGTACCCAGGGGGGGATTAGCAAAGCCAAGATGCCCCATTATATAAAACAGGCAGGCCCTGTAACTCCAGGCCATTGAACACAGCGTTCAGGATAAACAGGGTGCAGTATACTGTCTGGAAAACGACTGGCTTCCTCCATAAACTCTCACCAGGGCGGCAAACACAGATTTCATCCTCCAACAATCGCCAGGTAGTGTTGACAATAGATTCCAGATGAAGCAGATGCCAGGCTAACGTTAATGCATGTGAGTGTGTGTACTTGTGTGTTGGATTTGAAGCAATAAGGAGAACTGAAAGTAGAGCAACTTGAGGAATAAGAACTGAATCCTTTGAATTAAGATCTATCCATTCAATGTGACAAAATCACACCAATGATTTAAATCACAACTCAATGTTCTTTGTGCAACTTCAGGAACCAATAACTTGCCAAAAGTCTTTGTGTACCGACTGAGTGAACACAAGTAGAGGACTCCATAGCACGAGGCAGAGGCTTAGGTTGCAAAAAGGGTCTTTATAGCCAAGGTTCGGTACATCAGTCAGTAAGGCTACCAAAACAGACGAGGAGTAGACCGGGTCAGGACACGAAGCTGGGTCAGGTACACGTGGAATCAGATACTAGGAAAAGCACTGCTGGAACGCTAGGAATACCAAAGACGAACTGGCACTGAAGGGAATGTGGATGATGGGGCACAGGTGAGGCTAATTAGGGATGGGAAGCAGGTGGAGTTCAATCAGGGGCAGAAAAGCTGAGACTGAAATTTGAGAAACAAAAATGAAAACAGGAACAAAAACATCAACATGCTGGCTAGGGCCTTACACTTTGTCAGAATCGCTATCAAAAATTAAAGCTGAGATCCAAAACGGCGTTGAATAAAATCCAACTTTCATAACATAACTTACAAATATATTTTTTTTCTTAATAATCCAGCTATATGAAAAGGTCGGCGTCAACAAAACATACATTAACCCTCTTATATATATTTAACCTTTTCATTGAAATACTATATCTTCTTTCAACAGTTACTTTATCACTTTATTTAAAAAAAACATTTTGTATTATTATTTACATTTCTTATTCTATTTTATTTTTACTCTGACCCTGTTGCTGCTATAAAAGCCTGAATTTCCCCAAGGGGATAAACACAGTTTGTTAATCTTATCTTGTTTTATATTATGGAGTACTTCAGGTAAATCGACGGGGGGGTGGCTAGTGGAGTACTTCGTGACCACAGAGCATGAACGTTGTGACCAGCTGTTTTAGCGCAGTTCTCCAGTGGGGGGGAGTCTCCCTCCGCAGCCGGTTGGCGTAGTTTTGGCACAATGCCGTTGTACAGACCGACGTTAACGGCAGCCCTGTCTGTGCACACGGAGACCAACTCTGTCGCCCGGTGATCTAACCGCCTTCTGGAAAAGCTTCACAAGTACGTCGGTACGCAAATGCGCTTTGTGACACAAGTGACGGTACGCATTTCAGATTGTTAACCAATCAAAACTCTTATGAAATGTACATCCTGACATTCATGGCTCCTACAGTTAATTAATGTTCAAGTGTACTCTGAAGAATAAAAGGTGCTTCTTCCTCATCAGCCTCATAGTGAGCAGAAAGGCCTCATGACTTCAGAGGAACTCATCAACCTGCCCGTGTTTGCCGCTTCATGCTTTCTGAACGAGAACATGGCTGCGACATGACTCACCTCTGGTGTTGTTAATTAAAAACCATTAGCATGCTGCACCCAGACCCCAGCTGTTACCGGGCGGAGAAGCAGAGAACGACTTCCTGTCGGACTGAGAGAGTCTCGACTGTTACAAGGAGGGACATCAACATGTGTCCCCTCTTCTTTATGTCTCTTCTACATCAACATGTGTCCCCTCTTCTTCATGTCTCTTCTACATCAACATGTGTCCCCTCTTCTTCATGTCTCCTCTACATCAACATGTGTCCCCTCTTCTTCATGTCTCTTCTACATCAACATGTGTCCCCTCTTCTTCATGTCTCTTCTACATCAACATGTGTCCCCTCTTCTTCACGTCTCTTCTACATCAACATGTGTCCCCTCTTCTCCATGTCTCTTCTAAATCAACATGTGTCCCCTCTTCTCCATGTCTCTTCTACATCAACATGTGTCCCCTCTTCTTCATGTCTCTTCTACATCAACATGTGTCCCCTCTTCTTCATGTCTCTTCTACATCACATGTGTCCCCTCTTCTTCATGTCTCTTCTACCTCAACATGTGTCCCCTCTTCTTCATGTCTTCTTCTACATCAACATGTGTCCCCTCTTCTTCATGTCTCTTCTACATCAACATGTGTCCCCTCCTTCTTCATGTCTCTTCTACATCAACATGTGTCCCCTCTTCTTCATGTCTCATCTACATCAACATGTGTCCCCTCTTCTTCATGTCTCTTCTACATCAACATGTGTCCCCTCTGTGGAAAGAGACTCTGAAAGTTTCAGGAACAAAGATTTTCTCTCTTTTTGATCCATTTCTATAAAAACCTGTCTGAAAATGAGCTGATCAGATTTCGGCCACTTTATGATGTCATAACGGTGTTTTGTCTTGTGTAACCATTAGCCAATCAGCAACCAAGGTAACCCCCCACCCCCCACCCCCCCCCCCCCCTTATCACCTGAATCTCCTCCTAGAGCACCATTGAGTTCTTTGTAACCAAATGTCTCTCAGAGGGGCGTGGGGAGGGGCTCCTTATTTTCATCTAAAGTAACAGACAGAGAATCAGCACTTTGGAAACAGGGCTGAAACAGAGGGGATTATGGGTAATGCTGCAATGATCTGTTTGGTGTTTCAGCCAATCAGAGACAGGCTCTGTATATATCTGAGACCTGTGATATATTGATTTAAAACAGTATAATAGGGGACCTGCAAGTGGAATAATAAACTACATTTTATTTGGTTAAAATCCAAACTGTGGAGGAAATTCTTAAGAGAAACTGATAAATGAATTATGGACAAAGTTTGTCTTTTGTTATATTTAATAGTAGTAATAAAGAAAGTCAAATCGATCTTAAAGGAACAGATCAACTTCATAACATGAGTTACTTACGGTCCCTCTATATATTCATGAAAGGAAAGTACATCCCATAATTAAACCATAAAACCCCCTTGTCACCGCAATAAACCGGATTTAAGTTTGTCTTAATTTACATTAATTCATTTCATATTCTGTTGACATGTGTATAGACTTCTTGCGTTGTTGGAGGAGCTCAGGTCAGAAGAATTGCATTGCCATTTCTACACTAGCTTTGTGCGTATGACAATAAAACCTTTGAATCTTTGAATCCAAACCATTCAATCCCCCTTTTACACTTCCTGAAATGTAAATCCTTAACACATGTCTCAAAACACATGTCTAAATACAAGCAAGACTAAAAATACAATTTAAAAGGCAATCAGAGCATAAAACTATATGCTTTAAATGATCGTTTGACATCTCATTTCCCCATTCACCGCTCAGACGTTGGTGAGAAAGCGCTGAGGTCGAGGTCAGGGTCGCATGATGGGATTAGCGTCTGGAGGACGATGGATGTCTCCTTTTTTCTGTCAACAGTGTTCGGGGCGGGGTCCTGGGGGCACTTTTAAATGCATCAAGAACGTTGATGTATTATAAATGACAAACATACAACATATTGTGTAATTAACTGCGTGGCTCTAGAGAGCTGGACTGAATCCAAACCACTTCTGCAAAGACGCCGATCCAACTTCAAAGCAACAGAGTTGACCAAAGTGCTGTGCATCAAAAGATATAAAACAATACTTATAGCCACAGACTGAAGAACTCACACACGATGTAAAAACATTTTAAAACACAACAAAATAGAATTTAGAAAACACAGGCTGATACGTCTTAAGGCCCGGACACCAATCTGACAACAAATAGCGTGTGTGTTCCATTTCCACTCTACAGCGAGAAGCTCACGGGGCTTTCCCGAACCTGTGTCGAGAGCTGGAGTTCAATGAAATCTCACATTTGCCTTCTTAATAGTTTGTTTGGGTCCCTCATTCCGTTTCGCTTCTAATGCAGTGATTCGCTAGCTGAACAGCCAATCAGAGTGATTTCTTTTACAGACAGCCTACCGATTCAACATGTTGAATCGTCGGCAGAAAAGACACGACGGCGCGGGACACACCAATCTGAGTAGGGCGACACGACGCTCAGCGACGGGCAGACATCTATCGACGCCGAAAATCGGCTTGGTGTGTAAGGACCTTTATACGTGGTCTGCAAAAGCACGGGATGTTTGCATGGATGTTCATGTTCCCCAGAGGTTGAACCCTATAGTGGTTTAGGGGACATGTCATTTCGTGCATGGACAGCTCAGAGGATTTGACTGTCGTTAAGCAAGTCTAACGTTGGCTTGGTTATCTTCAGTTCTTATTTTTTAAGGCAATCTTGGATCCATTTTTCTGGGATTTAATTGCAATAAACGTATCAAAAATATGCCGAAATAAACACATTATGACTGATTAGTAAAGTCTGAATTGATGCTCTGTCGGGTCTGTTTCTGCAAGTGGACTTCTTTTGAAAGGCTGAGTTTAATTGAAGCCGCTCCATCAACCCAAACCAAATGAAATCAATCCAATCAGTTTTTACACAGGATCAATTTCTCTCCAAAATCTCATCTAAATTGAATTTCATCGCTTCATCTGTGTTGAGTTAAGAGTCTGGGCAACAGCATACTTGCATCCAAACTGCTTCAAACAGGGCTGTCAATGCAAACTTACACCTGTGACCGAAGTGTAGAACACTCAATGTTACACAGCCAGATAAAACACATGACACTGGCTGACATTTAAGCAGTAAGACGACTCAAAGCACGCTGTTCTGACATCATGCGCTTTAAGAGGATTAAAGAACAGATAAAGAAGTGCAAGGCGTTTTCCACTGAGGTAAAAAGGGGAGATTTGACTTATTTTATTCTTTTAAAACGGCATAAAACAGGGAAATATGGTGTTAAATCAGTATAAATAAATAGCGTGATGCAGGGTTCAGATGATGAGGCATGATTGTAGTTGTCCTCCCACGCTTGTGTAAAACATTAAGAGATTGAATTATGAGGCCGATCATGGACTCCCGTTAGTTAATGAAGAGGAAAATGGAAAAGCTGCCTGTGCGTTAAAGGGACCGTCTTTACAGTTAATGAAGGCAGGAGGAAAACAACAAGCAATTTCCTGTAACACCAAATTGAGCTATCTGAAAAGTGCCTTTAATGACAGGGCGGGATCAAGAAAGCGAGTTAATTAGCTTAGCGTTGGATTAAAGCCGGCGTGGAAAGACAAGGAATTATTAGATTTAATACAGAAGAGCCTTTTGCAGGAGTTACAGCAATAACAAGACAGGCTAATAAAAGCTCAAAGAAGACGATCATATAGCACATGTGGCAAACTCAAGGTCCGGGGGCCAAATCAGGCCCGGGGTGGATTTAATTTCGGCCCGATTACTATTAGATCTGGCCCGCCGGTATATAGAGAACCGCAGTGACGCGTCCTAAAACCCGGATGTAAACTCCTTCCGGTTCCTTCGTCAAAAACGCAATGCAATCTCTCCAGAGGATTTTGGAAAATAGCTGGAAATCAGGTCTGTGGTTGAAACACATTGAAGAGACGGATCACGTTTTGTTCAGCCGGATAATCTCCACATGTCTATCCTACTTTTATCATTTTCGAATCGTAAATCTAGTCGCCTGAAGCTAAATGCTAACGTTATGCTATAAAGGAACTACAGCAGGGTCGCTGCTTCAACGTCACGCCAACTTCAGATCAAACATCCAGATTGTAAACTGTACGAGTTGAAGCGTTTGTTTGAACACTCTGCAGGAGGCAGGGACTTGCTTTCAAGCAGAACAGAAACTAACTTAGAGGAGTGTTCACGTGTTCGGCGTAATGACGTACAACTTCTGTAGTCCCATTCAGCCACTTGGTAACAACCATCGTTTTTCAGACACGTCAACTCTTCAGAAATCACCAGCGGGGTCACTGCTGATGATTTAATGTCATAGAACAAAACGTGATCCGTCTCTTCAGTGAGTCTCAAACACAGACCTTATTTGGAGCTATTTTCCAAAACCCTATGGAGAAATTGCATTGCTTTTTATCGAAGGAACCGGATGTGGTAAAAATGCTAACTTACTTCCGGGTTCAAGGACGCGTCACTGCGGTTCTCTATTGCACGCACACCTTCCCTCCATCCTGAGGGTCTCCTCCGCTCAGAGCCTGAGCCCAAACATTTTAGGCAATAATTTAAGCTTTATTAGTTCCAGGTTTAATATGTGCTATAAGTTCATTTCAATACATTCTGCAATAAACATTGAACCAGTCCGGCCCTCCACTAGCACCCTTTTGTAATGTTGGCCCGCTGTGTGTTTGAGTTTGACCCCCTGATCTATAGCATGAATAATTTAAGCGGGGTTTTAAAAACCTGTGGAGGAGGGGATCTTATGTGCGTCTCTCTGAGCTATTCTCCTGAACACACAGCACCATTACACCCTTAATTCCTTATGTGTATTTGCAAAGTCGCCATGATTCAAACGCTTAAAAGAAAAACAAGGGACGCATTTTGAACTCTGGCGTCAAATTACAAACGTATATTCAATTACAAAGTGCATCGATATTGCTCTGAATGTCTGTGTGTTGCTGACGTTCCTTCTAGCTTGTAAAAACCCAATTTCAAGCCAATTTATTTTGAGTGTTTCAGATTGATGACAGGCAGGAAAAAGCCCTGATATTGTTGTAATAGGAAAATGAACTTTAAGGCATTTAAACACCACTGATGGCTTTTTTGCTGCTATGGTCATCTGATGGACATCCAACAGAATCCATCTCTGTACACTTCAACCCTACAGAAATCTGTCTCCAATGTTGCAACATTGCATTGGAAGAACCCGTCACGTCCATTGCTCTATTCTGACTTCATGCCACCCGGATCCATTCCAATTTAAGGCCCTTTGACGTCCTTTACGGTGAACACAGAGAGCCACTTTCTGTCCTGAGAGATTGGGAAGCGTCGCCACATTGGCTGTCACTCACAGCACAACAGCCAATCAATAAAAGGACAGCCAAGCCCGATTGGACAGAGGCTGGGTTGATGAGTATGGATTCAGAAAATCATTTTACGTGTCCAAGGTAAATTAGGTGTGGCTATGTTAGTGTGTCGGTATTTAATGGATGCATTGCTGTACAACTATGTTAAGATATCAAGGGTTATCAGGGTCAAATGTACTTTGCATGCATGTGTATACACCATTGTTCTACCTTATAATGTGTCTGTGTTTATTATATATCTGACTCTTTTTTAAACCTATGCTTGGACTGATGAAATACTGTATACAGACTATTTAGTAGTTAGGGTTTAGGCTAGTGTTAGGTGTGATTTAGCTTGTCATATCTCTGTATAAAACAGAGTCTTGGCCCCTATTCTAAGCTTTGTTTAGCTTATCGCAGTGTACCGTTTCACATGTCTCCATTATGTCCAAAATATTTACATAAATGAATGAAAGATTAAATTAAATGGGTTTAAAGAGGACGAATCTTAACCATTGTGACAATTCTCTGCCTCTTCATATGGTACCACTACCTGTACTAGTCCCACAGAGGGGACGTCTGCATCGTTACAAGCAGGAAAGAGCCGCAGACAGCTTAATGTTACATATGTTTAAATAAAAGCACTAAGTTTATGATATAATAAAAATTATAATAAATAAATTAAAGTAAAAAATAGCCCTGGGACTAAGTGTTGATGTGATTTATGATCAAACATCACTCAAAATATAGTGAACTGGCATCGTTCAATTATCAGTGTATCCTGCCAGAAGGCACTGCTGACATGTGGCAGACAGACCCCCCCACCCCCCCCCCCCCCCATAAAGAAGCCTGACCAACCACAGAGAAATCAATAGTCCATAGAAAACATCTCTGACTCCCATGGGTGATCGTGCTCCAACGAGCCGAACACATCCATACCTTTAAACCAGGGGTGCTCAAACTACGACCCGGGGGCCAAATGCGGCCTGCGGGACATTTTGAATCGGCCCTCAGCAAATTAAAAAAGTATAATGAAATATGGCCCACAAATGAGACTTGAGCTTTTCTTGTATTGTACTTATTAAATATATCTGTAAACATATATTACACAGTTCATAGTTCATGTTACATACACGTTACATAGTTCATAGTTCATGTTACATACATGTTACATAGTTCATAGTTCATGTTACATACATGTTACATAGTTCATAGTTCATGTTACATACATGTTACATAGTTCATAGTTCATGTTACATACATGTTACATAGTTCATAGTTCATGTTACATACATAGTTCATAGTACATGTTACATACATGTTACATACATGTTACATAGTTCATAGTTCATGTTACATACATGTTACGTAGTTCATAGTTCATGTTACATACATGTTACATAGTTCATAGTTCATGTTACATACATGTTACGTAGTTCATAGTTCATGTTACATACATGTTACATAGTTCATAGTTCATGTTACATACATGTTACATAGTTCATAGTTCATGTTACATACATGTTACATAGTTCATAGTACATGTTACATAGTTCATAGCTCATAGTTCATAGTTCATGTTACATAGTTCATAGTTCATGTTACATACATGTTACATAGTTCACAGCTCATAGTTCATAGTTCATGTTACATACATGTTACACAGTTCATAGTACATGTTACATACATGTTACATAGTTCATAGTTCATGTTACATACATGTTACATAGTTCATAGTTCATGTTACATACATGTTACATAGTTCATAGTTCATGTTACATACATGTTACATAGTTCATAGTTCATGTTACATACATGTTACATAGTTCATAGTTCATGTTACATACATAGTTCATAGTACATGTTACACACATGTTACATAGTTCATAGTTCATGTTACATACATAGTTCATAGTACATGTTACACACATGTTACGTAGTTCATAGTTCATGTTACATACATGTTACATAGTTCATAGTTCATGTTACATACATGTTACATAGTTCATAGCTCATAGTTCATAGTTCATGTTACATACATGTTACACAGTTCATAGTTCATGTTACATACATGTTACATAGTTCATAGCTCATAGTTCATGTTACATAGTTCATAGCTCATAGTTCATGTTACATACATGTTACATAGTTCATAGCTCATAGTTCATGTTACATAGTTCATAGCTCATAGTTCATGTTACATACATGTTACATAGTTTATAGCTGACCTCACCACCTTCAAAAAACGCACAAAAACTCACCTCTTCAATCTGGCTTTTAATGTGTGATTGTTCTTGTATTATTTGACTTTTAACTTTAACTATATATTTATTTGTTGTTCCTTTCTTTTCACTATATCTGTAAAGCGTCTTTGAGCACCTGTAAAAGCGCTAACAAAATTAATCCATTATTATTATTATTATTATGTGTTAATAAGCCCAATTTACAATAAATTCAGTCAATTACATTTGAAAATATGTTCTAACAAATCTAAGTCGATAAGAAAAAAGCCCAATAACTTAAATACATAACAAAGTTGAAATATACCTTCCTATTTCCTCTCATGAGAATCAATCTGAGGCTTCTGTTGGAAGGAATGAGCTGCTGACTAGTTCAATGAAACCCTCTGGAGAGCTGTGATAGGCTGTTTAAGTATCAAGCATAATTTACCTGATTTTGCTAACTTATAACTTAGGTTAATTTGTCTGTGACACCCCTAAACACACAGCTGTTGTATGTTGTATTAAAACACCATCAGAAGCTGTGTTAGCTCCATTTAATATCAAGACACTGACAGAACAAACAACAGCTTGTGATGGGTGAACAATAATCACAGAAAACAACACAGAGACAGCAGCAGTGCATACACATTTGAATTTAACGCCTGTCTGAATTACCTAAATAAATAAAGAAACAACGACAGTACAGGAAGTCAAATAAATCAGGATGTCGCTACAAACTGTCACGCAAAATGAACAGCCCAGGGTGGTTTGGAGCAAATCAAATCCAAGCGGAGGTGAATTCACCTCTATCTAATTGAATTGCCATGCACGGTCATGTATCTTAAATTACACGCCAACGACATGCAAATGCAGGAACAGCAGAAGCTTGAGGGAGAAACCACAGAACATGTTATACGAGAGAAAGAAAGTCTCATTTAATTCTCACAGCATTCTCTGTGTGTAGTGTTGTAATCCCCAACCTGCTCAAATGGTACAAAATCAAATGTATCTGCCGCATCCATCACTTTGGTTTCAACACTAAACAAGAGATCAAATTTCCTTTAACCTCGAGACGAAATAAAAGTAAAGAGGTGAGGGGCAATCAGAAGCTGTGAGCGTGGTGCCGTGCAGGATGAGGGCGGATATTGAATTGAATTATGGGAGGTTGATGTTGGGGGAGGCAGGTCGGTGCTGAGGTGAAGGTGAGGAGGGACGAGGAGAGGAGGGGAGGACGAGTGTTCCTGAGCCTTTCATATCTGAGTCAAGAGGAGATGGGAAGAGACAACAAAGACCTGTGACATATATAAAGGACACAGCGATGCAGGCGAGAATCACACCTGTTACAAATCACCATCCACAGGCAGGGCCGCCTTAATGCACGGGCTGACCTGGCTGAAGCCCAGGGGCCTACGGAGATCGGGGGCCTATCATGAGCCAATAAAAAAAATTATTTCGGGTGTTTTTAAAAAATTTTTAAATAAACAAAGTCTTGGCTTTCAGAATATTAAACTTTTATTTCGAAAATCACACGATAAATACATTTTTGAAGCTTGTAAAGGGAAGAAGACAGCTCTCATCTCACTCGCACTCTGCTGTTCCGCAGCGCCGCCCCCTCCCTCCGGCTGACATTATGAATGAAAGAGTGTAGTAATCATAGATAACACGGCAGGGTCCGTTACAGTTTGTTTTCATCTGGTTTTCAGAATATTAAACTTGTTTCGGCAAATTCAGATGATAAATACAACTTTGAAGCTTCGGCATAATTACAAGCGGAGAACGGAGTAACTTGACGTCACAGCAGGCAGAACCACAGCCGGTGTTTCTCGTGAGGGTTTTCCCCGGGAAACAAACACAAACTCGTGAGCTTCCCCCAGACCAGTAATCCAAATGAAAATATCTTCCCTCCGTAGTATTTTGATCATTTGCTCCGCTAATCAATCGATCGATGGATTCCAGAGACTCAGTAACAGTA
>CADEHL010001138.1:0-128482 GCA_902827135.1 Harpagifer antarcticus | reverse complement strand
CTACTCAAGATGGCGCAGACAAATCAACTTCCGGTGAGACCGAGACCGAGGAAATGAAAAATAAGAGAAGTGAGAAGGGCCCTGTGTCGCAGCGGGGCTGCTGCTGTGGTGCGGAGCGCACAAAGCAGACTCTTCACAACGAAGGATCACTTCTTCTTCTTCTTCTTCAAGGAAGGGAAGGTTTCGCAGTACGCAGTCTACTGTCCCGCAGCTGCTGCCTCTCTGTTGGACTCCGGTACTGCACCTTACTCACGTGACGTTGTAAAAACAAAAAAGGGTGGGGGGGGCGAATGCAGTAACCACTCCGCCAACGCCACAGTCACCCCCGTTGTGCGGGCCGGATGAGAATGTCTGGCGGGCCGGATGTGGCCCGCGGGCCGCCAGTTGGTGGTCACTGCACTATATCTTCACTTCTAGAAGGGGTACATTAATAATCTTTTCTCTCAAAGCAAGGTTACATCTGTGAGTTGGATGTAGAAGTGTCAGAATCAATATAGATGTTTATATTTTAAAGTAAATTCAGATGGAACATAGTAAAAACATGTAAATTCTAATGTCCGCCTAAAAAAAAAAACCATTACTTATAGTGAAAACCACCCTTGAATGATGGCTTAGTCGACTAAAAGCTTTAGGAATCCAAACTATAACATATAAGTACCCTGTATCAAGATTGATGCAAAACAAGTTAAATTTGAACTTTTTAGACAGATTTAGAATTTGTAATTTGGGAACCATCAGTTCCATTTGAACTTTTTCACTGTAAAAATCATTTTATTACTTTGAATTATCACTATAGGTATTCATTCCATCCAAATACAACTGTTGTGAAAAAAATAAAACATACTCTGTTATCCTCTTAGGCCCCACGGACCCGAAATCGTGTCATTTGCAGGAAACAACGTCTAAGGAACCTTAATATTTAATAAACTATGAATATTGTATGTCCATATAACGGGAAAAACTCATTTAACTAATCTTTTTAAAAAAAAATCTTTTTAAAAACACACAATGCTAACATTGAGCCTCTGAATTAGCCCCGAGCGAAAAATGCTAACCTATTACTGGACCGAAAATCACTCCTAGCTCCCTTATTACTTATCCTAGCTCCACATCCAACACATCGTTTATGATCGTAAAGACACAGAATCTAACGGTGCCCACCTCAACACTGAAAGATACAAACTTGCGAGGTTATCAACAAAAACGTACATCAAAACAAGTGGCGCTAGGTACTAACATGCGCTAGGCTAACATGGCTTACCTTGGTCTTTGTCTGGTCTAAACTGGTCTTCAATGGCATTACAACGATAAAAACGATGATGTAGTTAATCCATAGGTTAATATCCAATGTGACTGTGTCTCCTTTGAAATGTTCTGATAATCCATAAGCAATAAAACTGCAATTCCGTTATCTGCTGTCCGCTCTGTGCTCCGTGCGCTCTGGGTCCTGCAGTTCCTGCTTCCTTACGTAGTAAACGATAAGTAAAGTCTGCTGCGTAAGGTGCTTACGCTGGCTGGCATTCTTTATACTTTAAGCAGGACTATATCTCTGGAACCCATTGGTTGATTTGGGTGATTTACACCTTTTTCTTAACCATTACATCCAATAGAATCGATGGGCAGTTCCCAAATCCACGTAAACATTACCATTGCGGACGTAATAGAGATCTGAAAGTACAAGCCTGGACGGCAAAACTTTATACCCAGTACATTGCCATAAATATGATGATGGATTATCAGTAAACATTTCTACATGACACAAAGATTAACCTTGAGCGACGTTTTTATTCCGTTGAACACAACTTTTGATCACAAATCAAAAAAGGTAAGACGTAATTATTGTAATATTTTTGAAACCGGATGTTGTTTACTTTCTCTTTTCTGGCTGATAGCTCCAGGAATTCGGGTCTTACAGTGATGACATTACATGTAGGGGTGGGCGATATTGAAAAATATATTATCACGATATTTTTCAAGCAGTATCACGATAGACGATATATATCACGATTTTTCATGTCGGTTATTATGGTAATTTTTCAAGTTACTTAACAGTACAAGCACCTACAAGGTAACAGAAACTAAAACAAAAAGGAGTAACAGACCAAAATAGCATTTCAAGCTGGTTTTATTTCTGAAATGAATCCCTGAATGAACAATTCAACATTTTGATATGGCTTCAAGGCAGTTTCTCAGTATAAAATATAAGCCAACAGAATCAAACAAGACAATAAATAAAGTGTCATAGTGTCCGCTGTCATAGCCCCCTGCGCCGCGCACGGAGAGCCTCTTCCCCTCCCGCTCCCCCAACCTCACCTACTGATTTTAATTTCACCATATATCAAGAGGCCCATTCACACTGCGGTACTTTTCCCACAAAGGTTCATGCGAACTTAGTTCATGAGAACTCTTTTATCGCGTTCACACCAAAAAGAGCCGGTACTAAAATTAGTTCATGTGAACCTTTTTACCCGCTCGAAAGTCCCTGCTAGAGAGCAGGGACTTTCGAGCGGCTCTTTTGTGAGAAAAGAGCTATATTTCTATTGGCTGGGCGGATTGCAAACCACGCCCCGTAAAACTTCCAAAAAGGTTTGTGAAGCCGCCATTTTATTATCCTCGCATTAGCATTATTAGCATTAGCATTAGCCCAGCAGAAACGCAGAGAGACTAACTTATGGCAACACAAAATAAAACATGGGAGCGGTGGAGATGAGGAGGTGTCGGCGTTCTGGTGATTTACTCGGAAGGCTTCAGTAGAAGCTGCTGGGAGTCCCAGCAACTTCTACTGAAGCCTTCCCCAACTCCGGGGACTTCCGGCCGGGGACTTTGGGCGGCAGTATCCGCCGTGAAGTTGTTTGTAGCCTGCCAGTAAACCCAAAGCAGAAGAAGAAGAAGTGAAGTCAGCGGCTTCATTTGCCTAATCCACCCCCAGGGACTTTTTCCGGTGTGAACGCGATCTGTACTTAGTTCATGCGAACTAAAGAGTTCTAAGTCGCATGAACCTTTGTGGGAAAAGTACTGCGGTGTGAATGCGCCTAAGCCCAATCGATTTCACAATGTCAGCGCACCTCTGCTTCCGTGTTGGTAGTTCAGTCCGAGTTGTTTGAGTGAGCAACACACTCTCACTCCATAATCGTCCAGGAGCGACGTTTGGTCAGTGTCCGTGGCGTGCAGTTGTGACGCTTCTAGGCTCCTTCAGCTTCATAAAGGGACGCAAATAGCTTTCAACTGATTGCAATGTATTCCCATCTGCCGCGGGATTTGACGCTCATGGAAGCACGGCATTCGTTTGTGTCGGCTGCCCTTAAAGGCAATGTGAGCGTCCATTCCCATTGGATAACGGAGAATTGTACACCCGGAAGTAAGTATTCCCCTTACTGTCGATTGATTTTACAGTGATATCTGCACTACTCATCGACTAAAAACACCAGATTATCCTTGTTAATTACACAACATTGATTGGTTTAAATTGTGTGCTATGCTTTTGTATTTTTCCCCTTCGATTCGGAGAAACAAATATATTTTCGGAGTAAAGGATGGCAGAAGACACTACCCTACCCAGAATCCCCAGCTATCGTTTGGACTACACCATGTGCTCTGTTTGACAAACCCAGTTTTTTTTCACCATTCATTCCAATGGCTGGCGTCTATGTCACGTGATCTTCAAATTTCTCCCTGCAGAAAAAAAAAACATGGCCGAACTTCGTTTTATTCTCGTTAGTTTAGTTATTTTTTCAATTATTATTATTTTTTTTTTATCACGATGGATACGATATCTCTGAAAAATCGTGGAGACCTAATATCGTCACGACGATATATATATCGTCATATCGCCCACCCCTAATTACATGTGTGGAATCTGTGGAGTCTCAGCTTTAATCGGATATCTTGTTTGTGCAGTTACGATAAGTAATAAGGGCATTTCTACCGTGAGTGCTGTGCAAAAGTCCGTTAGCATTAGTTAGCATTTTTTCACTCCATGCTAATTCAAAGGCTTGGTATTACTCTTGTGTTTCTTTTAGCTAAAAATGGTTCACATTGTCAGTTAGCTGAGTTTCTTACCGTTAAAAGGGTATGGAACATTAATAGTTTCATAAATTTTAAGAAGCCCTGAGACATAGTCTCGTAAAAAAATGGTGGGAGGGGTCCACTGGGGGGACCCTCGGGCTTAAGAGGTTAACGCGCCGGCTGTTTCGGCTCCCAAACGGCTCTTCTTGTTAACACAGTATACCACAGAGCCTCAGTTTCGCCGCTGCGAGGCTCCGGCGCTCGCAGCTCACGCGCGTGCTCCACTAAAACCTCCCCCCCCCCCCGCTCATCGCGTCCAAATCGCGCACGTACCGTGTTGTCCTGTAGCAGGCACCTTCGATGTTGGGGAAGCTATCTTCAATACTCCGAAAAGAATCCCACCAGACTCCTTTGCCCCTCCAACAGAGGGATGTCCTTGTCCTTTTTCCTTTTCGTCATTTCAAGCGATAAAAACTCTCGATCTTCTCTCAAATTATGAATATTTTTGGACGCCCTCGGCTCGAGTTCAGGACGTCCCGAGCTGAATAAGGGCGTCAAATGACGGCAAGACGCCCCCTTGGCGGAAACGCTGCTGTCGGGTCACTCATTACTGGATCAGTGAGCTGCATGAGACGATCCTCACGGGCTATATAAAAATGAGCCCCATTAACTGAGTTTTAAACATCACTTTAAATGGGAGATCCCCATAGGCCCCGCCCACTCGATCGGTATCGGCCGATACTGATTCCGGCGATCGGCCCCAAAAACCCCCGATCGCAGCTTCCCTAGTTTGCACATATATTTGTTGTGTGATGATACTTAAATCGCTCTTCTTCCCTCAGGTACGGCATCTTTGAGCGCTGCAGGGAGTTGGTGGAGGCCGGCTTCGATGTCCGGCAGCCAGACAAAGAAAACGTAACGCTTCTCCATTGGGCCGCCATCAACAACAGGATAGATCTGGTCAAGTGAGTCCAATCATGTCAAGTGTTTGGTGGTGACGGAACCAAAGAGACCTGATTTGTGGTTGGATGGTTTTGCTATTTTGGAAGATATTTTAGATGTACTGTTACCCATCAGATGAAAACGCTTAGTTAGTTTTGGTCATGAGATTTATATGAAATGTTTCAGTTCTATTAGCGGAAATATATTCATAACAATGACATACATCGGAGAAATCCTAACATAGGAGAAGCTTGAACTGGATCACTTTAGTAAGTATTTGTTTCTTGATAATGTTCTGAAGTGAAATCCATTGTTGAATTCATTGCAGGTATGTTTCTCCTCCTTTTTTAAAGACATGCTGCAACTTTGGGGATTTTGTTTTGACGGAAATGATTTGGCTTTGCATACTTTCGTTCTTTTTTTATGGTTCTTGTGATACAGTAATCTCTCCATGCAGCCTACAGCTAGACGAGATCAGAAAGACATGCAGTGTATATATAAGTTTGACATGATGTCTTTTTGTTTGTTTAGGTACTACATATCTAAGGGAGGTGTAGTGGATCAGCTGGGAGGAGACCTGAACTCCACTCCTCTGCACTGGGCCACCAGGTAACTCCTTCATATTGAAAGTCTATAGGCGCTTTCACACTGTACTTTTCCCGTTTAGTTCCGATAGTTTTGCGTTCACACCAAAAAGAGAACTTAGTTCAGAGAACTTTTACCCCCTTTTCAGTCCCTGCTAGAGAGGTGGTACTATCCTGGGGAGAAAAAAGTTCCAAGTTCTGATTGGTTGGGCGAATTGCAAACCGAGCCTCGTAAAACTCTGAACAGTCTCCCCGACGGAGAGAGACACAAAAGAAAACAAGGGAGCGGTGGAGATGAGGAGGTGTCGGCGTTCTGGCGATTTACTCGGAAGTCCATAACTCCGGGGACTTCCGGCCGGGGACTTCGGGTGGCACTATACGCCGTGAAGTGGTTTGCGGAAGAAGAAGAAGAAATGACGTCAGCTGCTTCATTTGCCTAGTCCTCCCTCAGGGAATTTATTCCGGTGTGAACGCGATCGGCTCTTAGCTTCATGGGGAACTAAGTGCTGGGAACAAAGTACTTGGTGTGAAAGCGGCTTATGGGTCACAGCGCCTCATTTTTAACTTGATGCTGTTTTCTGTCCTCTTTGTCTGTATCTTGCATAAAGGCACGGGTCACATGACACCCGCTCTCCCACGCATCCTGAATTATTAATTGAGTCGCCTGCCACTGACCTTTACAGCCCCCCGACCGACCAGCTGTGCAGACCCGTGCTGGAGCGGAGTGCTGCTCAGCTTTCAAAGCTTTATTGTCCAGTGGGACGTTAACATAGCAGAAATATTTTTTTACTTTTATTCACTTTTTTTTATTCTGGGAAAATTGTGTTTTGTGATCAAAAAGGATAATAACAAATACAAAGGAATATAAAAATAAGAAGTTGTAGAAAAAATGACCATTAAAAGATCAAATCAAGTAGAATAACACTAAGTTAAAGTAGAAATGTGCATATTCTACATTATATTACAAAAATAAATATGGTAAAATCTGTATATTAATATATGTTTATGGGTTGTAGAATAAATAATAAAAGGTTATTATGAAAATACATTGTAAAAATGCTGGATGCGGTAAAAGCATGTAACAAATCACCAGCGTCACCAGCGAGACAAACGGGGAGTCAGGCAGCATTTCATATGCAAATATAGCAAGGTGAGTAAATAATCCCCTGACCTTTGGACCTCTGAAATAATGAAGCTATTACTTAGTTACTCTGCTCTTTTCACCAAGCTGTTAACCATTCGGCATAAAGCAACTCGGTATTGAGCATAGTGTGGATTTTGAAATGTATTATAAAGTCTTGCTGAGTGGTGATTTCCTGGAATAAGATGTAATGTGAAGTCTTTGTTCTGTGCTCTTCTTCTCCCAGACAAGGCCACCTCTCCATGGTGGTCCAGCTCATGAAGTACAGCTCAGACCCCTCTCTGATCGATGGAGAGGGATGCAGCTGCGTTCACCTGGCCGCTCAGTTCGGACACACCTCCATCGTGGCTTACCTCATCGCCAAAGGACAGGTAGACAACACCTTTGGATCATAATATATCGCGGTCTATATGTTTATTTAGCTAACATATCATTTTATTCTATGCCCGGTTTTCTATTAACTAAATGTGTGAAAGCGCAGGATGGTTCATATCATTTAATGTCATTTATTCTTGAGGAATTGTGTTTCATGATCGGGATATGTCTACGTGGTTAATTGAATGTATAAGTGTGTGTGATTGTAAGCATGTGGACCCCAGGAAGAGGCTCCTGTTAAAGAAAGAAACACTGTCAGAAAGAAAGTATACTTAAAATACCAAATATAGTCCTTTTTCCATTCAGAACTTGCTTATTTGACGAGATATCTTTATAATATTGACTCTGGTCCACAAGGATATTATTTAAAACAGTGTAAGTAATTGCTAAAATAATCTTAATTTATTTTGTGTAATTTAGGTGTAGCTTGTTATACCAGTTCTCTCCATCAGGGGGAGCCATATTGTTGCTTGTATTTTCCACCTCCCTTCTTCATTAATCTAATATATTCCTCTCCTTCAGGATGTAGACATGATGGATCAGAACGGCATGACTCCTCTGATGTGGGCGGCGTACAGGACACACAGGTGTGTGTGTGTGTGTGGCCTAGCATTACTATACTTGTGGGGACCTAAATCTGTTTACATAGTCACGTGTGGGGTCTCGCCGCCCTTATGGGGACAAATTGGAGGTCCCCATGAGGGGAATCATTAATTTTAGGGTGAAGACTTGGTTAGGATTAGGGTTAGGGATAGGCATGTGTTGGTTATGGTTAAGGTTAGGATAAGTCTCCAGGAAATGCATGTAAGTCAATGTAATGTCCCCTGAAGTGATGTATACATGGAGTGTGTGTGTGTTTCTCTCAGTATTAAGCACACCGATTTTTGACCGATTTTATCATCAAAGATGCAACTGATTCCTGAAAGAAGTCTGAAACACTGACACCTTTGCTGTGTTCAGTGTGTTATGGAAAGGTTCAAGCATTTTTCTGCACCTATGCACTAACATTTCTTAGTCAGACACACTGTTGACATAGGATAAGATAAGATGGACCTTTATTAATCCCTGTGGGGAAATTCAGTAGTTCAAACAGCAACAGGGTAAGAATTAAAAACTAGTGACAATTGAAAGTTAACCCAAATTAAAAGCCATATTAAAAAGGTTTTTCATTTGGTTTTAAAATTTCAAGGGAGTTTGCTGTTGTTGTCTTATTGTAGTGATCCTGTTTCTCGCCTTGACTGTATTTGTTGTTGACAGTGTGGATCCCACCCGGCTGCTGCTGACCTTCAACGTGTCGGTCAATCTGGGCGACAAATATCATAAGAACACGGCGCTGCACTGGGCCGTGTTGGCTGGAAACACCACGGTCATCAGCCTGCTGCTGGACGCTAACGCTAACGTCGATGCACAGAACATCAAGGTAACCAATCCACTGTCTTTCTGATCCTTCACTGCCATATTATAGACTATTATCGAGGTGCTATGAGGACGTGTTTTTGTAGGCTGACCAAAAAGTTAGCATCACAAAAGCTTCATCGCATCTTAACACCACTTTATGGTTTTTGAAGTATAAAGCTAACTATTAAGGAACTACAGCACGGTCACATGACTTCATGTCACCACCGCTAAGCTAAAGGTGGCTAATGTTGGGCTATAAAGGAACTACAGCACGGTCACATGACTTCACGACCCCACCGCTAAGCTAAAGGCGGCTAATGTTGAGCTATAAAGGAACTACAGCACGGTCACATGACTTCACGACACCACCGCTAAGCTAAAGGTGGCTAACGTTGGGCTATAAAGGAACTACAGCACGGTCACATGGCTTCACGACACCACCGCTAAGCTAAAGGAGGCTAACGTTGGGCTATAAAGGAACTACGGCACGGTCACATGACTTCACGTCACCACCGCTAAGCTAAAGGTGGCTAATGTTGGGCTATAAAGGAACTACAGCACGGTCACATAACTTCACGTCACCACCGCTAAGCTAAAGGTGGCTAATGTTGGGTGCGATGACGACATTTAGACACTTGTTAGCAACCGCCGTTTTCTAAATTCACCAGTGTGGTATTTACTGACGTATTGTATGTCGCAGAACAGAACGTTAAAATCTCTTCGGCTTGTGTGAACCACAGACCTTATTTCAGGCATCTAACAAAAAAACTGTACTTCGAAATAAGGAAACCAAAAGTGCTTAAATGTTAACTTATTTCATTGTTTTAGGAGTCATTCCTGCACCACTCTGTCAGTGAAATGTAGCACAAGAAATGAGACAAAAAAGGTTGGAAATGTAGAGTTTTTTTGCGATGCATAATCTCTTATTGTGTTTTTTTTTTTTTAGGGCGAAACGCCGCTAGATCTCGCCAAGCAGAGGAAGAATGTTTGGATGATAAATCACTTACAGGAGGCGCGGCAGGCCAAAGGCTACGACAGCCCGTCGTACCTGAAGAGACTGAAAATGGACAAGGTACGTTACAGCATTTCAATTTAATTGTCATCTACTACTTCATGAAGGTTGTCCGATTAGGCCTTTGTGATATGGCCTATAACTAATACCTTAATGATATACATATTGATATTTTAAATCCATTTGAATACCTCTCCAAAACATCTTGGCTGTCTAGGGAGGGCTTGATTTCAGTCTTTCCTTCTTTAAATACTTGTTCCTACTTTCTTTCCACATCGCATTACATGTCGCCCGCTCTATTGAAATCAGTCGGAAGTCGCAACGGCTCATTTCAAAATAAACGTGGATTTGCGTAAAAAAATAGTTGTTCGGGTGTTTGATTTTAAATAAACAAAGTCTTGGCTTTCAGAATAAGAAACTTGTATTTCCAAAATCACACGATAAATAAATTTGTGAAGCTTGTAAAGGGAAGATGACAGCTCTCACTCGCCACTCGGCTGTTCCGCAGCGCCGCCTCCCGCTGACATTATGAATGAAAGGCGTATAGTAATCATAGATAACACGGCAGGGTCCGTTACAGTTTGTTTTCATCTGATCTCAATTAAACAAAGTCTTGGCTTTCAGAATATTGAACTTGTTTCGGGAAATTCAGATGATAAATACAACTTTGAAGCTTCGGCATAATTACAAGCGGAGAACGGAGTAACTTGACGTCACAGCAGGCAGAACAACAGCCGGTGTTTCTCGTGAGTGTTACACAATACACACAAACGCAAAATTACACAAACACACACGTATACACTAGGGCTGTACCCGAATATCCGAATATTCGTTCGTTGGAGTACTATTCGGGTTTCAATTTCGTTATTCGTTTTTTTCCCCGTTTTTTTTTCAAATTGAATTTATTGAAATCTCCAATATCAACGTAAGCGCTTGTGTCTCTTCGGGGGGTGCTAACACTTAACCATAAACGTTATTGTTTACTTTCTCCGTCTTTATATGTAGATATTACTTTTCTCCGTTAATCTCCGTCACTTTGTTTCCATAGCAACAACAACTTCCTGTCAACAGCGCTAACTCTCCTTCAAAATAAAAGCATGTCCATATAGACATATACAACTGCAACGAAAGTAACAAACACAATGCGATATCCTTTTCAATTTCAAAGAACACAAATTGGGTAACATTAACAAATAACTATAAAACAATACTGTAGAATATCAAAATGAATGCCGTGAATAAACCGAAATACACGTGTTGAAGCGGTTCGCTGCTGATTACTACGCCCCCCCCCCCCCCCCTTCCCCGCGCAGGTCGAATATTCGCTGATGATTACTACCGATTATCCGGAGCCCGAAAAATGGTATTCGGGACAGCCCTAGTATACACACTCGCGAGCTTCCCCCAGACCAGTAACCCAAACGAAAATATCTTCCCTCCGTAGTATTTTTATCATTTGCTAATAACCAATCAGATCGATGGATTCCAGAGAAGAGGAAACTTTGAAGGCCTTTTTCTCAACATGACGACTCGGTGACAGTCATTATATAATGTGACACATTTCGCTTAATATTTGGAGAACAACAACAATCCTGACATCATTAGAAAGCTAGGACTCTCCTCTTTCCAGCAGTGTATACAACTCAAAATGTACATATAGCAAAAGACTGTTTTAATACAATCTATTTAAACAACATCTAAAGTTTATCCGCCTTTTGTCGTTAAAATCTCATATTTCTTCATGTCAAAAGTGCAAAAATGCTAATTTATTTCCTGGTTCTAGTAATATTTTTTGCAGGCTTCTGACATATGGCGAAATAAATGTATAACCTCTTGCTTCTCATGAGGTTTTGTGATTTTGATAAGATGCATAAATGTGTTTTTGTTGCTGCTCAAATCTGTTTTTAACTCTGCTTGAATGTGTTGTCTTTTGTCTCTTCTCTGCTGGGATGTAATTAGTTAAAAAAGGTAAAGAACTAGTTCATTTGCAATAAAGAAAATACTGCGGTCTGTGGTTACTGTAGTCCAGATCCCAGCGCTGTAGTTAGCAAAGCTTCCCAGACCATTTGTAGAAAACATCCCACCTGCTTTGCTTGCTGCCTACCTTCCTCTTTACGTCTCCACAGCTGAGAGGGTACAAAATATACTTTAAAAAGACATGTACAATAAGTTTAAGTGCATTAGAAATGAGAAGTTATTTATCTAAATCTGCAGTATCTGTTGAATTAATGCTTGTTTCAAATCGTGAATATCTGTTTTTGAGAACGGCAACCTGCAATACAGTTATTTTCTTAAATGTAAGCTTATAATTATGTTCCGATTCCTTTAAGGGTCTTTGTAACTAACAATACCAGTCTGCACTTTAAAAAAAACAAGCTTTTGTAAACCTGCTGTATCCGATCATCCAGTCAATTCATATTTCTGATCATGATTCATTGCACTGGCTGATGTGAAGGACATCTTTTTACTTTTACGACGTATTTTAACCTTTTTTAGCTAAGAAATGCTCAAAGGGACGCCTTCCTCGCTACGGAAATCTCATCTGTGTTTTCCCTTTTTGTCTTTTTCCTGTATTTCATCCAACATCCGTCTCATCTTTATTTATTCATCAATGCCATTTCTTTGTCTGTCTTTCCATGCATTCCGTTTCCCCTCCTCTCTCCTTTAAATCCCACCTTCCTATTTCCTTTCTCGCTCCTTTTCCTTTGCTGTCCATACCCATCTGTGTGTCCTCGTCCCTCTGCAGGAGTTCAGGCAGAAAGTGATGTTGGGAACGCCCTTCCTCGTCATCTGGTTGGTCGGTTTCATCGCGGACCTGGATATTGACTCGTGGCTCATTAAAGGCCTGATGTACGCCGGGGTCTGGATCACCGTGCAGTTCCTCTCCAAGTACGACTCATTCTATTAATTATTATATATTTATTATTTTTTTATTCTGTATATATTTTTGATATTTTATGTATTTATTGATTTTATTATGTATATATTTAATTGTATTTATTCAATTATTTAATTTTATTCTGTATTTATTTTAATTTTTTAATTTATTTGTATATATTACTATAGTATATATATTTTTATTTTAGTCTGTCACTTGGTTTTCTAATTATCCTTCTTTGAACTCCGACCTATTTATTATTTTATTCTATATATGTTTGATTTGATCTCTTATTATATATTTGTTTATATACCCTGTATAACACCTCTCTGTCTGTGCAGGGCTTTCTTCGACCACTCCATGCACAGCGCCCTCCCTCTGGGTATATATCTGGCCACTAAGTTCTGGATGTACGCCACCTGGTTCTACTGGTTCTGGACCGATATCCTTTTGTCTGTTTGCTTCAAAGAAACGTTTCTACCTTTTCCTTGCTTGGAGTGAGATGAGAACAAATTGAGTTGAAGAAAATATTACACTCTAAAAAATGACTTGCACATACACTTATTGTTGCACATTTGTAAGAAGAACAAAGTATTCAGGGCATAAAACATGTCAGCCAATACTTTATCTCAGATCTGTTCTGTTATTCCAATTAGACATCACAACAAAATTAGGCCAAACATTCATTGTCAAATCAGTGTCCTTTGGAGTCATCATACATAAACACAACTTACACTTTGGGGGTTTTAACCAACATCTCTTGGTTTTTACGTAATTAAAAAAACAAATTAACGGGCGTTAACTGTTGGTGTCAAGCAGATTTATGTAGAGCAGTGTTTCTCAAACTTTTTCTTACCAAGGACCACTTAACCAATAAAAAAACACCCGAGGACCACCTAACTCCACAAATATCCCAAAACACATCGTTTTTTACAAATCGCCTGAAAATGGTCCAAACAAGTGGCAACATGTGTGATGAAGGTGTTTATCTGGGCTATATCATGCAATCGAAAGTGAAACTTAAGCTCGTTCCATTGCGGAGATATTCCCGCGAGAGTGCGAAAAACTTAAATGTATTTATTTATTTCAAATGTGAAATTTGACCAATATACTCACGGACCATTAGGGGGCGCTCACGGACCACCAGTGGTCCGCGGACCACACTTTGAGAAGCACTGATGTAGAGCAACATATGATGTAGGCAATATTGAAGTAACGCACCACACCACAGCTGTACATACATGCATGAAGTTCTGTTTTGGTACCCTCAGGTCATCAGTAGTAACGATACCAAAAACTCACGGTACGATAATATCTCGATAAAAAGTCCACGGTACGATATTTATCACGATATTGAAAAATAAAGACATGTCATTTCTTTTCTTTATTAAATAATAAATCTGATTTGTACAGCATTTTAGTAGATAGTAGTATTTTTAAGTGTCAACAATATAATAATCAGACCCTGCAATAGAATAAATCAAGTTTCACTTTAGTTTTTCAAGTAACTCAACTCTCACTCTCTCACTCACTCACTCACTCACTCACTCACTCAGCGTCATCAAGGTTATCTGTTAGGAATATGAGCATGTCCACATGTCCAGGTAGAAGCTGGGATGTTTGGGCGTTTGCAAAATCCCTGCTGTGGAAACAACTCTCTGGCTTGGTTCTGATGTTGCTGGGACAGAGAGACATGCTTTGGCCATGGGTGACAGCAGTGGGTCAAACTGTGCATTGTCTCTCCACCACTTCAAAAACAATACAGTTGTTGCCAAGAAGGTGAGGCTTATTGACAGAGATATAAATATACTGTTGGTACTTGTCAATGTCTCTAGGTGTGTACATGTAGCCCTGTAAATACCATGTCCTTTTGTGTTATATGTTGTTTTATGTTCATGTTGTAACAACTTGCTGCCATGTTGGACAGGTCTCCCTTTAAAAAGAGATCAATGATCTCAATGGAACCATCTGGTTAAATAAAGGTTTAAAAAATATCGTTATATCGTTATAAAAATAGCGATATATCGTTACATCCCTAGTACTTAACGTTAGGTTTGAGGTCAAACTGAATGAATGTGGTTGTAAGAACCCTGCCGTAGACAAAGCAGTGTTTAAAATGAAATCTGTTCGCTGTCTTCCTTAACCTCGCTGCACATCTCCCCTTCGTCACCGTCCACCTTCCCTTCCTGGTAAACAGCCTGTTTCTGTTCTACAACTTCGGAAAGTCCTGGAAGTCTGACCCGGGAATCATCAAAGCGTCCGAGGAGCAGAAGAAAAAGGTGAGGAGTTACAGGAAAGCAGCGGGAATGTTGTTGGAGATACTTCAGAATCAGAATCAAGTTTATTGCCAGGTACACATACAAGGAATCTGCTTTGGTATCTGGTGGTGCGAACATCAACAATCTAAAAAAACAAGTTGCAAAGGAGGTAAGAAAATAAATGTATAATGATAATAAAGAATAAGTATTTTTAAGAAACAATTTAGTATTAATAAAGGAAGCTAAAGACAAGTATTTACACCACATTTAACTGCACATAACCTTAAAAGACAATGAGTATATATGGCAAACTACAGTGTATTATATTTTAAAGTGGAGGGCTGTGCAGACGTGTGTACAAATGTGCAATAAATATAAATACGTTTATTTAGTATAGCACATTTCAAGTGCTTCACAGGAAAGAACAAAAGTTCAAATGAAGACCACAGAAGCATGAATACAAGAACAACATGAGGCACACATTTACCCCTCCCCCACTTTGGCGTTCCCGGTAAAATGTGACCGGTCCTGTTTTAACTGCTATTACATTAACACAAAAACCATTAATCATCACCACATTTCATTTAACACCCTTTCAAACTGTACATATTGTGTCAGAGTACTGGTACACATGAAGAACTGCAGTACATATACAAAGAACAGAAACTGAACATGTATTGCGTGTACCAGGTGTGATCCGTGTGGGGGGAGGGGCACATAAGAGCGGGAAATGTGTCATTGTTCTGTGTGTGTGTCTTTGTGTGCCAGGTGTGATCCATGTGGGGGGAGGGGCACATAAGAGCGGGAAATGTGTCATTGTTCTGTGTGTGCCAGGTGTGAGTCACATGGGGGGATTGGGCACATAAGGGGGGGACACATCTAGTGGGTCCGGATGGTTACTAATTCCTTTTCTTTATGGCGGGAACACCATGGGTGTTACAAAGTTGACTAAATCATCCAAAATCCAATGGAAGTGGCGATCAGCCATTTGATACGTTCAAAGGTCTACTGTGAAGGATATCATGAAGCCTTAATGCAATCGAATGTAAAACAAAAAAGTTATGATTGATGAAAGTCGTAAATCGGTCAGATTTGACCCGAAGACAACATAAAAACAAAACACAGACCAATTAGGTTCCTGAAAAGAACACACATAAGAACTTAGTTTGTTCTTAGTTGTCTGAAGGGAAGTTAATTGTAGTTGACAGCAGAAAGCTCCATGGATATATCTGCATGTTAGCCGTCTCTTTCCCTCATTATCCCGCTCTAATGAAGGGGCAACAACAGGCCCTACTTCCTACTGGCCCCTGACGAAAGCTAAATGGACCCTTTCATTGTTAGCAGGACGCACCACTTTATTTTACACAGTGCTGTAAAGCAAGCACACATTTCATACTCCTACACCTCAAGTATTTTGATTTACAAACCGAAACGAATGAGTGAATGAAAGTGTGATGGTCTGGTGATTTAGTGAGATCATCCAGCTGGAAAGCCTCGGCTGTCACTAGGGTTTCGTTACGCTGCCAAATACACCGAGAGGATTCCTCCTTTGTTCATTCCTTGCTCCTACATGTCTCTTTTTAATCCTGCTTTTGTTTATTTGTTTGCATTCTCCAGACAATTGTGGAGCTGGCAGAGACAGGAAGCCTGGATCTGAGTATATTCTGCAGTACCTGCTTGGTAAATATTACTCATCTGGAGAAAGACGATGCGTACAGAGGGAAATTGACACTTTGTATACCTCCTATGACCGTTTTCTCCTCCTATGACCGGTTTCCTACAGATACGGAAGCCCATTAGGTCCAAACACTGCGCCGTTTGCAACCGCTGCATCGCTAAGTTCGACCACCACTGCCCCTGGGTGGGGAACTGTGTCGGTACGTGAAAAACAAACACACTTCCACACCAACAGCTGCTTTTATTGTCACTTATCAGTAACTTTTATATGTTTGATCAGCTCCATATTCCACTTTAGGAAGCGGCATGTGTCCTGACGGGGCTCCGCTCTCAATTTAGTTTTGCTAAACTACAAAAAAAACAAGTTGAAGGAAGTACTTAATGTTTGCTGAGAGAACTTTAAAGAATACAAATCAGATTTGTTCTTGAATTTCAAATTATTTCACACTTTTAGGTGTGTGTGTGTGTGTGTGTGTGGCCTCATATTACTATACTTGTGGGGACCTACATCTGTTTACATAGTCACGTGTGGGGCCTCCCTTATGGGGACAAATTGGAGGTCCCCATAAGGGGATCATTAATTTTAGGGTGAAGACTTGGTAAGGGTTAGGCATGTGTTGGTTAAGGTTAGTGTGTGTGTGTGTGTGTGTGTGTGTGTGTGTGTGGCACTTGGTTTTAACACCAGGTGTTCAGGAAGAAGCTTTAAAGGTGTTCAAACAATCTGAACACAAAACAAGCCTTGCAGTTCTTAAGAAGTTTTTAAATATTGTCGCGGCTTCCTTCCTTTGTTCTACTTGAATGTCTTCGTTGTGAGGACTTGTGTTGAGGGCTTGATCTTATGTTGCTTGATCAAAAGTCAAGAGATGCAAAGTAAATGATGACTAAACGTTCTTTCGATAACAGAAACCCTTGCGTTGTCTCCTCTGCAGGAAGTGGAAATCACCGCTACTTCATGGGCTATCTGTTTTTCCTGCTCTTAATGATCTGCTGGATGATATACGGCTGCATTTCCTGTGAGTACAAACCACTTCCATTCCTCTCCCTCTTATCAGTCGTGTTTCCTCCTCTTCACTCCCTTTCTCTCGTGTCCTCAGACTGGAGGATCCACTGCGCCACCAGCTACGCTAAGGATGGCTTCTGGCTCTACCTGACTCAGATCGCCTCTTGCTCTCCTTGGATGTTCTGGATGTTCCTCAACAGCATTTTCCACTTCATGTGGGTCGCCGTGCTCATCATGTGTCAACTCTACCAGGTCTGGATCTACATTTTGGATTTCAAACTAAGAATAGAATCCTTTATTGTCATTATACCTTAAAGAAAACAAACAACAAGCATTCATACTTCAATATGCAGATAAAGTTAAAGTGCAGGAATATATCGGTTTAAGTAAAAGACTCAAGAATGAGATTTTCTGTTGTACTTTTAAAATGCAGGCATAGATTAGTAGTTCTAATGACAGACCTACATGTATATAAAACCCAACAGATGCTACTCTGCTAAATGTCTCCGCTTTCTCCTCCTTCAGATCGCAGCTCTGGGAATCACCACCAACGAGAGGATGAACGCACGGAGATACAAGCACTTTAAAGTCACAGCCACGTCCATCGAAAGCCCCTTCAAGTAAGTTATTTTTGATGCATTAGGGTGTTAGAATATATGTAATGAAACCTCTGACAACAAGGTGACATTATTTTAGAAATGACTATAAGAGGTTTAATATTCACTCTGAATGTGTCTCTACTTTAAAGAGTCCTCTCCTGCTGATGTTCAGCTGTATATCAGTATGTAGTGTCTCTACTTTAAAGAGTCCTCTCCTGCTGATGTTCAGGTGTATATCAGTATGTAGTGTCTCTACTTTAAAGAGTCCTCTCCTGCTGATGTTCAGGTGTATATCAGCATGTAGTGTCTCTACTTTAAAGAGTCCTCTCCTGCTGATGTTCAGGTGTATATCAGTATATAGTGTCTCTACTTTAAAGAGTCCTCTCCTGCTGATGTTCAGGTGTATATCAGTATGTAGTGTCTCTACTTTAAAGAGTCCTCTCCTGCTGATGTTCAGGTGTATATCAGCATGTAGTGTCTCTACTTTAAAGAGTCCTCTCCTGCTGATGTTCAGGTGTATATCAGTATGTAGTGTCTCTACTTTAAAGAGTCCTCTCCTGCTGATGTTCAGGTGTATATCAGTATGTAGTGTCTCTACTTTAAAGAGTCCTCTCCTGCTGATGTTCAGGTGTATATCAGTATGTAGTGTCTCTACTTTAAAGAGTCCTCTCCTGCTGATGTTCAGGTGTATATCAGCATGTAGTGTCTCTACTTTAAAGAGTCCTCTCCTGCTGATGTTCAGGTGTATATCAGTATGTAGTGTCTCCATGCTTTAATGTTCAAAAAGCTCTTTCTCATACTGCCTGTGCTGCAGCACCTCTTTTCCCCCTCTGTCTGAAACCAGAGCCCAGTGTGATCTGATTGGTCGGCTGTCTGGCTCGAATGGAGGCGTTTCAGGCAGGGGGAGAGTGTGTGGGATAGAAACTTAAGCCTTTTTAGACCATTTACATGCACTAAAACCTATAGGACACACTACAGGAAAGGGGAAAAGGGAAACATCACCAATTAACCCCTCAGCAAGTTTTTAAATTAATATGATGCTTTTTCCACGCGCTCTCTCTCTCTCTCTCTCTCTCTCGCTCTCTCTCTCTCTCTATAGTCATGGATGCATCAGGAACCTGATAGATTTCTTCGAGGTGCGCTGCTGCGGCCTGATCCGGCCCGTGGCGGTGGACTGGACCTCTCAGTACACAATAGAGTACGACCAGACGTCCGGCTCCGGATACCAGCTGGTGTAGAAGAAGAAGAGGAATAACCGATATGGGATCGATGTTGTTCTCGGGAGCGCTTGCTTTATTCGAAACCATCTCTCCCTCACCGATCAAAAAGACTTAGATTAAAAAAAATCAGCCAAGACTAGCATGCTGTTACAGGGCAACACCACACCCCCCCCTACCCTCCTTCTTCTACTACTATTACTACTATTGTACAACATCATTACTGTACCTCCACTTGCTCCCCCTCCACCTCCTCGTCTCTTTTCCCGATGGACGGTGCGTTGCTGCCAGGCAGGAGAGGAGGAGGAGGGAGGAAAACAACGGGAAAATAATCTTCTGTTTTATCCCGGAGGCTTAAAAGTGGCAGCATCACTCTGAAATCCCCACCTCTACCGAGTCCTTATTCTTATTTATGGTGTCCCTGTTGATGTGCCCTGTATGTATGTTTTGAAATGGTTCAGGAAAGGATAAGTAACCGCCGTGGCGTCGAGAAAGGCTGAAGGATTTGGATTTTTAAAAAACATGAATTAGTTTTTAATTATGATAGAAATAAGGGAATGTCTTTTTAAAAAAACCTCTTGATTTTGCACCGGGTTTTGCCAACATAGTTGATCTCATCAGAGGGGGGAAGTGTTGGGTTACAGGTGGAGCTGCTGGAGGAATGAAGAGTGTTTTGGGTTATCTTAAAAGCAGCCGTTGTGCAGTAACGTAATGCATGAGTCCTTCAGCAGAACCCACCGTTAAAGTGACAGAGAAAACCCTACAGACAATGTGATACAGGAATATTTATTTTATAACTATTTATACATTAATGTTCTAGCTAACATCATTTTTTTTAGCGCATTAGGTTTTTATGACGATACAATTATTAAAGCTGTCTGACGAGGAAGGAAGCCCGGGAAGTTACCATTAAAAAAAACTTTATTGACAGGTACATCGAGCGTATATTTATTAGCAAGACGAAGGACGACGCGTTTACAGGACGGTTCATTCCATGTGTTCTTCAGAAAGCTGTAAAAGTCTTTTCTTTTGTGTTTGTCTTTTGTCTGCCTACATTTTTGCACTGATCGTTAGTTTTTTTATGGTTTTGTTTGGCTGTTACTGAACACCAGGACGCTTCCATTGTTTACAGAGGAGGATATGCCCCGCCCCCTTTTCCCCTCCCCATCACTTCCGGTCCGCAGCAGCAGGATGGACGGTTGAGAATGTACATACATCTCGCTCTGTATACCTGTTTTTATTTTCGTCAGTGTTAGTTTTGAGGTGCTCCTGGATTCTTTTTGTACTTTCTTTTCTAGTTGCCAGCACTGTGAACCCGGAAATGTTGAGAACTCCAAACGTGTTTATGATAGAAATGTATAGTACGGGTCCTAAGCACGTAGAAACTGATGGATGCTAACTTGCATGTTGGACAATTTGTATAATTGGCATCTACTAACATATTCAGACAATAGCTAATGACCATCGTGGAGTGGTTTATGGGATTTGAAGTCTATGTCTGACATTTTCAGGATAAAAAATGGTAGTTTTAACCAAAAGTGGCCATATGTGTACTCTCGGAGGACTGATTTTGACTAGCATGAGTAGTGTTGCGACCATTGGATATAGATAACTCACATTTTTAGCAATATGTCGAATCCAAATGTTCCAGAATGTATAAAAATCAGCCCATAGAGTAAAAATAAGACTACTTTCTGGTTAAAACTGCCATTTATGGTCCTGAAAATGTAAGAAATGGACTCAACATCCTCAATAACCAATCCAAAATCAGCCAAGTCATTTTTGAACTATTGTCTGCATATGCTAATTAACGCCACTTGTGCTAATTAGGCAAATTGCCCAACATATGCTAGTTGGCAGTTTCTATGTCCTGTTGACCCGTTTCTATGTCCTGTTGACCCGTTTCTATGTCCTGTTGACCCGTTTCTATGTCCTGTTGACCCGTTCTATACATTGCTATCATTAAACGTTGGGGTATCAACGGTTCCGTGTTCACAACCGGACTCTCTGAGCTGCTAAAAAGGGGATTTCTTCAAACCAAACTGAGAGAAGAAGAAGTGACTGTATGGCTTTTAGTGACGTCCCACACTGCTGTCTATAGGCATCCCCCCCCCTCTGCCGAAAATCACTGCATGTTCGACCCCCCAGCCCATAATCATCGCCATGGTGACATCCCGGCGAGCCACGTGTCTGTATATAGTGAATGTTAAGTATTTGCAAGTACTTTTCTGCATACCGTTCATTTTACGTCTTTTTAAAAATCTCAAATCCAGTGTGTTTCTTAGTGGGATTTCTTTCTTCCAACCCTCATGTACAAGTGTGATATATTTTAATGTCCCATTCTTGTGTAGTCATCCTTGAAGAGGGTTTTTATTTTAAAATCCCTACTTTATATATATATATCTCGCTGGGTTTGTTACACCACTGGATGTACAAATTGTAAAGCAAAGACACTAGAGAACTAAGGCAGACGACGATTCCTTTTTTGTGTTGGTTTTCTAAAAAGCTGTGTTTCATGCAATAGTTTTAAGTATAAAGGGAGGTTATATTACATTAAGGCCTCCGGACATTATTGGGCCTCATGTTTGCATCATCAGACGGAGGATTATTCATCATTTCACTCTGGCTAACCCAACACTGACGCCATTTCTGAGCTGGTTTATGTGCTTTAAAGTTTCATATCAGAATCAGTAACGGACCACATGGGTTGTTCTTTAGTGACGGGAGGAAAACGCGGGCAGAGTTCAGCACTCTCATCCAGGACACAACTCAGTCCTCACTAGTTCTTCCAGCAGCAACTCTCTGTTCGTCCCCCCCTCGCGCCCCTCTCGCGGGGCACATAATCATCTCCAGTGCCTCTCTGCCCACCTTCAGACATCACTGTAACTCCGCTTCAGATGTAAACATATGGGCATGGTTCAGTTTTAATGGCTTTAATAATAAAATACAGTCAAATGTGCAGTTTGGTCATGTTTTTATTCGTGTCATGAGCTCCTAAGGGAAGAAACACAGGGACAATAATGCTGTTTGTTGTTCAGGATCTTCACTGAGCGTGGACCAGAGCTCCGGCTCCCTGACCGTAACCGAAGCCTTTAGGTCCGAAGTGCTTGGCGTAACAAGCTGCAGAGGAAACGGAGGATATAAGTAAACAATGGCAAACTGCACTTTGTTTCCTTACATTCAAAGTGTGTATTTAAAGGAAGACCAGCCTCTACACCAACATGGAAACACATGAGCACATACTGCGATTTAAAAAAGCAAAAATAAAATCTGAGCTGACAGAAAATGCTCTAATTTAGTTTAATACACAGTTCAGCTCACACACTGCGAAGTGCTGCAAGGGTAGTTTCAGAGGATAGAAAGAAACGTTAACAAGCTGCAGACTATTGTTCCAAAACTGTTTCCTTTACATTCACAGCTAGTTAAACGTTCACAATGTGTGACTTGCCGGCAGTAGCCTTCACACCAGGGATATCCAAACATCTTTCCTTGAGGGTCACATACAGAAAGTTATACGAAGAGCTGGGCCCTCGCGAGAGTAGAGGCACATATTTCCTCATAAATTAAGTTAGCAAAATAAATCTTGCATTAACAAAGGACCAGCTTTCCATTAATAGGCTCTTTTATTTTGTGACAAAAAGTGTTGGCAGCTTTAATTGACTGAACTTTGGGCTTATTAACACATTAATATATGTTTACATTTATATTAAAGAAGTACAATATAAGTTGAGCACATGTTTCAGGTGTGTAAGTTAAAGGTCCCACGTCATGCTGTTCTGGTTCTGACCCGTCCCCTTGTTGTTATGAAGGTTGTTCTGCATGTAAACGGTCTGCAGAGTCACAAACCCTCAAAGTGCACCCTGTAGCGAGTAAACTCTAACACAGAGAAGACCTGTCTGTGCTGCCCCAGAACGCCTCGTTGGAGATTTCTCTTCTTCCATTGTTTACTTCCTGGGTTCTGTGACGTGTGAACACCCACATCAACAACAAATGACCGGATTGGCCCAAATGGACCAATCCGCGGAGCCCCTCACACACCAGGACCCCTTGGCTAACTAACAGAGAGTCCCATTGACTTGCATAGAGCTCCCTGGTTGGTAATAGACGAGTTGGGATGGTGGAGAAATGCTCTCCGCAGACCCATTGACTCACAGCGTTATCAACCTTTTTCTTTCTCAATATCAAGCCACACTTATTGTTTTCACTTCGGCTGTGAGTGTGTGTGTGCTCAGGATGAGTTTCGCTTGTTCTCGCTGTATCGCCGACCCGGAAACCTGTCCGCTCCTCGCAGCAACGAGCCTCGCAACGTCCCGACCAATCAGAGCACACTGGGCTCACAGGGAGTGGGGGGAGCACGCAGGAGCTCCAACAAGCCGATTAGGACAGAGAGTGAATACACATACTATACAGAGATGCTCACACACAGCACAATGCTTTAAGGCAGTGGTTTTCAAACTGTGGGGCGCGACCCCTAGTGGGTCGCGGAGGTACTGCAGGGGGGGCGTGGGAAGATTTTATTATTTTCTCCTTTTAGCTTTGTGAAGCACCTTGAGATGACGTTGTTTTTAAAGTGTGCTATATACATCTGCATACTGCTGCCTTTTGCAACATCCTGCTTGTGTGAGATAGGCTTTTCTTGCTGCCATGAAAATGAAATACAGATCAAAGCTGAACATTGAGAATGAACTGAGGGCAGTCTCAAAACAGCAGCCCCGCTTTGAGAAGATCTGCGAGGGAAAGCAAGCTCATTGATAAGCTATGTGTGGAATAGGAATAGTAAAGTGATGTGATCGTTTGCAACCTGCAGTAGAAATAGTAGTTAATTAATATATTTTCCTTAAAGAAATTTGAATTTAAAAATCTACTACTCAGGGAAGAAGGCCTGCTAGTTTTAATTAGGCCAAATTAATTCACAGTATCTATTACAAGCACTTTTGTTCATGTGTAATCCATAATAAAATAGAAAATGGATCTTTGTATCTTCTTATTAATAGTAGAGAAAATGTAATGTTTTTACAACAATTAATCCTATCAATATAGATGGGAACCGGGTTGGGGGCTTCTGAAAATATTTCCAGTTACACAAGGGGGGCCCGACTGAAAAAGTTTGAGAACCACTGCTTTAAGGGTTGTTTCAGGCTCTTCTGATTCACACATTTTCACAGCATTGTAAAGTCGTAGTAATCCCCAATTTGTTTTAAAGTGATGGTAATCTGATTTATTGTAACTGTAAGGGGAACACAGTTACCCGTTACATGTAATCTGTTACTCCCCAAGCCTGGTTAGGGCTTTGTAAAGACCCTTCCTTTTCTTTGCAAATGTCACATCCCAACACATGCAGCTGCTGTTTAGAGTCAGGATGTTACGAACCCTCTGACTCACAGAAACATTCCTCCTCATCAGTCCAACGTTTCTTTATGACATGCAGCAAAAACATCTGCCGATGTCTGGTTCTGTTTAAGCGGAGGAAGAGGAGGGAGGAGGAAGAGGAGGGAGGAGGACAGGAAGCAGCTCTGCGTACCTTTGCCCTCTCTCTCAGTATCTCACCTTTGCAGTAGATCTCTCCGTCTTTCTCCGTCTGAGTGGTCGACTCCAGGCTTTTGCCACATTTTGCACAGCGGAAACAGTTCTTATGCCACGGCTACGAGGAGAAAGAGGACTTAGTGTTACAGCTTTTTAAGTCATGATTTTACGCTAAATATACATTCATTTACAGACAGGAAAAGATGTTGTGTTTGAAGTTATTTACAGATGATAACAGCTGATGTTTCATCCTGCATATGTGATCGTTTAACCCTTTTGAATGTCCTCATTAAACACATCACAGGTTAGAATTGCATTAACAGCTGCAGTAATACAGCTAATGTGTGTATTTACATGCCTTCAGCTACAGGAAACACACTTAAAGGGGACCTATCATGCAAAATGCAGTTTTGATGTCTTCTCTACATCAACATGTGTCCCCGGTGTGTCGGGGAACTCACGCAATCCCCTCTCTTTTCCTCCGTACCCAAATCTCTAAAAACGGGGAACAACGGAGCTGATCCAGATTTGCGTCCGATATAACGTCATATCTGAAATGTGGACCCACGGCCCAATCAGAAAGTTGCTATCAGAAACAATGCCCGACTGTTTTGGACGTAATATGGTCGGTGTTTACATTAGCATCGCTAACACTCAGAGCTAACCTGTACTGGAGAGCATGTGTGTGAAGAAGCAGGAAGTAAAAAGGAACTCCCCTTGTGGTATAACCGGCAAGAGAGAAAGCCTTTGAGCTCCAGACTGTTTCAGATCCTTGATAATCCATGATATGGCGTTTCATCACGGCAGCATTTAGTTTAGACGGTAGCTGCCGGGTCCCGCATGAGCTCAGACCCCTCCTCTTTAAAGCTTCATACCCAAATCAGCACTTTAGAAACAGGAAGTGAAATAGAGGGATATGAGGCGTAGCTAGAATGATCTGTTTGGTGTTTTGAGCAAAACACTTGTCTTTTATATATTTGTATTTATCTGAGACCTGTGCTGTTGCCTAAACATAGCATGATAGGTGACCTTTAAGTAAATATCACAAACATCGTCAGAATCCCTCACCTTTCCCGCCCCCATGATCTTCTCCGCTGCGAACACAGAGTCTCCGCATCGGCCGCATTTCTCCGAACCTCCAAACTTCTGGGCGAATTTGGACGGGTTTGGGTTGGTGGTGGGTTTGTGAATGTGTGTCCTGGGAAAACAATAACACTAATAAAGCTCTATTTCATCCAGCACATGCAGCTCAAAGCGCTTTAATATAAGATATAACCCTTTAAGACATATAAAATAAATAACACAATATAAAAGTACTAACGCAGCGTCCACACGGCGGCGTGCGTTGAAGCTTTCCGGTGGGCGTGTCTGAAACTCGACCAACAACCAATCACATGAATCTCCCGCCCCGGACACACAAGTAGCGGTTTGATTGGCTAGAGCTTGTACTGGCATATGATTCGATTGGCTGGCGCTTCCGTCGAAGCTTCAAAATTTGAACATTACTCAACTTTTGAAGCGAGCAACGCGTAGCTCCCACAATGCAGTTCGGCAAAGCGTGACGTCACCCCATTCAAAGTGAATGGGCAGAAGTGTTGAAGCTTCAACGCACGCCGCCGTGTGGACGGGGCGTAAGACTGAGAGACCATTTAAAGGAGGGTGTCGCTAATAAAAAGCTAATCTAAAAATATATGTGTTGTCGTTTAAAAACAGAAAACACAAGCGTTTATATTGCACTTCAGTTTAGATCCATGTGAACCTTGAATTTCCATTTTCACAATAAAAGTGAACTTCTTTCTGTGCTTCGACCTTGATCCTCTGAAACCTCATTCACCCAAACACTTCTGCCCTGGTAAATACTTTAGTTGTGTATTTCTTAAACAGAGAAGCTAGCAAACAAGGCTCTTGTGTTGTTGGGAAGAGAACAGGTCAGTGTTGTTTATCAGAGGGTGACCAGGGGCCCCTGAATGAGGCCCTTTGTGCCCAGAGAGCTGCTTACATAATGAACTCTTCCATAACACTGGTCAGCTCAGGACTCAAACAGCGAGATGTGTGTGTGAGCAGTGTGTGTGTGTGTGTGTGTATTCTACTCTACAGGTGGGAGTAGCCCAGCCTGTTAGATCAATACCAGCAGCAGAGCAGAGTTTAATAAAACAGAAGACAATATGTCGTTATATAAGATTCAGGCAACTTTCTGTTGAGTTATACTTAAAGTTCAGGGTAATCAACTCTTAAAAACAAACTGTTCAAATGTTTTTTCTCCAATAAATTGATGTTTTCAAAGTCAATGAATAATCGTTTTTAATAATCGTGATATCAATTATTGACCCAATTAATCGAGATTATGATTTTTGCCATAATCGAGCAGCCCTACCCCGATGATGGAAACGGTAAGTCCCACTATACTCAATATTTCTGGTTCATGAAGTCAAGAGTTACTGTACTGCCCAAGCCTTGACAAGCTTTAAGTGACAGGATCAAGGCTAGGAAACGACACACTTACAGCTCCCCTAGTGTACTGTTCTTCATCAATATATCCCAGGTCTCAGATATATACAGAGCCTGTCTCTGATTGGCTGAAACACCAAACAGATCATTGCAGCATTACCCATAATCCCCTCTGTTTCAGCCCTGATTCCAAAGTGCTGATTCTCTGTCTGTTACTTTAGATGAAAATAAGGAGCCCCTCCCCACGCCCCTCTGAGAGACATTTGGTTACAAAGAACTCAATGGAGCTCTAGGAGGAGATTCAGGTGATAAGGGGGGGGGGCGGGTACCTTGGTTGCTGATTGGCTAATGGTTACACAAGACAACACATCGTTATGACATCATAAAGTGGCTAAAATCTGATCAGCTCATTTTCAGACAGGTTTTTATAGAAATGGATCAAAAAGAGAGAAAATCTTTGTTCCTGAAACTTTCAGAGTCTCTTTCCACAGAGGGGACACATGTTGATGTAGAAGAGACATGAAGAAGAGGGGACACATGTTGATGTAGAAGAGACATGAAGAAGAGGGGACACATGTTGATGTAGAAGAGACATGAAGAAGAGGGGACACATGTTGATGTAGAAGAGACATGAAGAAGAGGGGACACATGTTGATGTAGAAGAGACGTGAAGAAGAGGGGACACATGTTGATGTAGAAGAGACATGAAGAAGAGGGGACACATGTTGATGTAGAAGAGACATGAAGAAGAGGGGACACATGTTGATGTAGAAGAGACATGAAGAAGAGGGGACACATGTTGATGTAGAAGAGACATGAAGAAGAGGGGACACATGTTGATGTAGAAGAGACATGAAGAAGAGGGGACACATGTTGATGTAGAAGAGACATGGAGAAGAGGGGACACATGTTGATGTAGAAGAGACATGAAGAAGAGGGGACACATGTTGATGTAGAAGAGACATGGAGAAGAGGGGACACATGTTGATGTAGAAGAGACATGAAGAAGAGGGGACACATGTTGATGTAGAAGAGACATGAAGAAGAGGGGACACATGTTGATGTAGAAGAGACATGAAGAAGAGGGGACACATGTTGATGTAGAAGAGACATGAAGAAGAGGGGACACATGTTGATGTAGAAGAGACATGAAGAAGAGGGGACACATGTTGATGTAGAAGAGACATGAAGAAGAGGGGACACATGTTGATGAAGAAGAGACATGAAGAAGAGGGGACACATGTTGATGTAGAAGAGACATGAAGAAGAGGGGACACATGTTGATGTAGAAGAGACGTGGAGAAGAGGGGACACATGTTGATGTAGAAGAGACATGAAGAAGAGGGGACACATGTTGATGTAGAAGAGACATGAAGAAGAGGGGACACATGTTGATGTAGAAGAGACATGAAGAAGAGGGGACACATGTTGATGTAGAAGAGACATGAAGAAGAGGGGACACATGTTGATGTAGAAGAGACATGAAGAAGAGGGGACACATGTTGATGTAGAAGAGACATGGAGAAGAGGGGACACATGTTGATGTAGAAGAGACATGAAGAAGAGGGGACATGTTGATGTAGAAAAGGGGACATGTTGATGTAGAAAAGACATGAAGGAAGAGGACACATGTTGATGTAGAAGAGACATGGAGAAGAGGGGACACATGTTGATGTAGAAGAGACATGAAGAAGAGGGGACACATGTTGATGTAGAAGAGACATGAAGAAGAGGGGACACATGTTGATGTAGAAGAGACATGGAGAAGAGGGGACACATGTTGATGTAGAAGAGACATGGAGAAGAGGGGACACATGTTGATGTAGAAGAGACATGAAGAAGAGGGGACACATGTTGATGTAGAAGAGACGTGAAGAAGAGGGGACACATGTTGATGTAGAAGAGACGTGAAGAAGAGGGGACACATGTTGATGTAGAAGAGACGTGAAGAAGAGGGGACACATGTTGATGTAGAAGAGACATGAAGAAGAGGGGACACATGTTGATGTAGAAGAGACATGAAGAAGAGGGGACACATGTTGATGTAGAAGAGACATGAAGAAGAGGGGACACATGTTGATGTAGAAGAGACGTGAAGAAGAGGGGACACATGTTGATGTAGAAGAGACGTGAAGAAGAGGGGACACATGTTGATGTAGAAGAGACATGAAGAAGAGGGGACACATGTTGATGTAGAAGAGACATGAAGAAGAGGGGACATGTTGATGTAGAAAAGACATGAAGGAGAGAGGACACATGTTGATGTAGAAGAGACATGGAGAAGAGGGGACACATGTTGATGTAGAAGAGACATGAAGAAGAGGGGACACATGTTGATGTAGAAGAGACATGAAGAAGAGGGGACACATGTTGATGTAGAAGAGACATGGAGAAGAGGGGACACATGTTGATGTAGAAGAGACATGAAGAAGAGGGGACATGTTGATGTAGAAAAGACATGAAGGAGAGAGGACACATGTTGATGTAGAAGAGACATGGAGAAGAGGGGACACATGTTGATGTAGAAGAGACATGAAGAAGAGGGGACACATGTTGATGTAGAAGAGACATGAAGAAGAGGGGACACATGTTGATGTAGAAGAGACATGAAGAAGAGGGGACACATGTTGATGTAGAAGAGACGTGAAGAAGAGGGGACACATGTTGATGTAGAAGAGACATGAAGAAGAGGGGACACATGTTGATGTAGAAGAGACATGAAGAAGAGGGGACACATGTTGATGTAGAAGAGACATGAAGAAGAGGGGACACATGTTGATGTAGAAGAGACATGGATTGCGGGGCTGATGATGGAGTTGGTGAATGATACCTTACAGCTCAAAACCTTCAAAGCGAGTGATTTGGGACCACAGAGCGTATCTTAGCAACTCCATGTCCCCTGAAATGACCCTCAGCAGCAGATCTTACTCTTGCTGTTTGATGCCCAGCCGCTCCCCTCGGTCCATGCTGAGGGTCCCGGCCCCCTGACCGTATCCGTATCCTTTCGGGCCGTACTTCTTCCCGTAGCACGACTTACAGTAGATCTCCGTGTCGTGGATAGCCAGCGTTGTGCTGTCCAAACCCTTCCTGCAGACCACTGAGGACACACGGAGGAATCATTGAAGCGTTGTTAGTTCCAGGTTTAATATGTGCTATAAGTTCATTTCAATACGTTCTGCAATAAACATTGAACCAGTCCGGCCCTCCACTAGCACCCATTTGTTATGTTGGCCCTCTGTGTGTTTGAGTTTGACCCCCTGCTCTAATATAAACTCTCTACTCAACACACTGTACTCTCCTTTCCTGCACAGAGGACTAGAGGACTTAACTAAAGGAGAACCTGTGCTCGTCTCACAAGACACTGAAAAGGAAGGAACACAGATACTAAGGAGGAGCTTTACTCACTGCAGAGGAAGCAGCACTTGTGGAAGCTCTTTCCGTCACACTGCACCTCCTCAGCGTGATACACCGTCCCCCCGCACGCCGAACACTTGTTTCCTCCGCCCCAGTTAGGCATGTTGGTGTTTCTGGAAGGAGAGAAAATCCTCAAATGTTTTAAAAATACTACTCGGGGAATATAAAGAAATCTGCATTGTGATAGGACAGTTTGTCTCTGCCTGCCAGTATGAGGGAACACCAGGTCTCACGTCTAACATCTTATATATATCATATTTTATATTATATGAATGAAATGAATTTGTGTTCCTTGTGTAAAAAATAAAGTTCACATTTTTAGCAGTTTGTTTATATGTATGTATTTGTGTTTAGATGTTGCAAGTAAAGAGAGAGACTCCTAGGAGAAGGAGACAAGGCACATCTAACACACACACACACACACACACACTTTGGTGATAACTTTGATTTGCTTCTAACAAAATCAACATTTATTATCTAACTGGAAGTGTCTTGCTGTTCACAGTCTGGAAGTTATGTTCTGCATTGTCTCAGCAGGAAACTGCACTTTAAACTTTAACTTCAATACTTTTTTTTTTTTTTTTTGCAATTCTCCATTTGTTAGAGAAAGGAGTTTTGAAATCAACCCATTTATTTACTTTAATCGACAACAGTTGGTTTCATTTGACCACATGAGGGCAGAGGTGCCTACGCATTATTATATTAATTAATAGCATTATCAAAACATTGTATTTTCCTAATATCAAACATTTCTTCACAAGTTGGATTTCAGCGAGTCTTATTTGACGCACACAGTTCCTTTTGTGAAGCCAGCCTGCGGGAACCGGTGCTGTGAGAGTTCTGATGTTGCACTGGGTTCGATAAGAAAGAGCAACGCAGCGTCTTCTCAGTGAAACCCAGAGGAATGCGTCGGCTCCGAGCCACAAACACAAACAGAGGATACGTGTGAGTAACCGCGGCTGTTCCCACACAGCATGACTCGCACGTCAGTAATCACTCGCCTTCTTAACCATGTGTCGATGAGCGGCACTTTGAACCATTCTGTGTCACCGCAAAGCTGTGACATCACAATCAGGAGACGCAGATTTAAAGGCGCTGTACGTCTACATTTTTTAAAAAAAAAGTAGTTTGATCTGACTTCGTAATACAGAAGATAATATGACATTAAAAAGTCTAAAGACAGCGAGAAACTCAGTTGAGTTTAATTCAAACAGTGCTGAAATAATGTAATGTAAAGCAACCTGACCTTTTTCCTTACTCGTCCAGAGGCGCGGGAAGGTATTTTGAGTGGGGGTGCTGAGGTGCTGAACTCCAGTGAACACTATTACGGGCACTATAGAGCACGCACAAAAGCACTCCCCACACGCAAACACACAGTACACCCGCGACTGTTACAATGAAGGCTCAGGGGTAAAACTGCGGTCAAGCCAGCCGGCACGTGATATTGCGGTGCGCGAATATCCTATGCATTACGGTAGAATCCTGGAAACACTGCCTCTGTGTTTAGATGAGAATACAACAAAAACTGTCCAGTATCAAAGACTCATTTCACTTCAGGGTCATAGCAGGACATCTCATCTAGTCACTTAGAAAAAAATCAGGACATTCTGATGTCTCATCTAAAAACAGGGATGATAGCTCTTATATTTGACTTCAAAGGTATTTTATTTTGAAACTGTACATCAGAATGTCCTGATTTTTTCGAAGTGACTAGATGGGGTATCCTGCCATCACCCTGGAGTGAGATGAGTCTTTGATACTGGACAGTTTTTGTTTTATTCTCATCTAAACACAGAGGCAGTGTTTCCAGGATTCTACCGTAATGCATAGGATATTCGCGCACCGCAATATCACGTGCGGGCTGGCTTGACCAAGTTTTCCCGAGTGGAGGCTGGCTTCACCGCATTGGGGTAAAGTGCTATTTTTTACGAGTGGGGAGCGGACCTCACCTCCTCCTCCGCGGCAGGCAGGGGAGCTCCGCACCCCCTGCCTGCCGCTAGGGGGTGCTGCAGCGCCCTCAGCACCCCCCTTCCCGCGCCCATGTACTCGTCAGTTTGTAAACAACACATCTGTAACCTTTAACCGCCCAAGGTTATTGTGTAAAGAATGTAAATCATTAAAAGCACTTTAAAATATACTCTGAAGGACACCAGTAACCGGTGCAGTGACTCACATCACACTCTGTAGGCGCTGTGCGTCTAATGAAAAGGAAACCACAAAGCAGTCGACACTATGAAGTTAATTTGAGTTCTCCTCCCAGCTGGATTACAGACTGACGCTCAGCCCTGCTATTAACTTTAAAAAGTTCCCACACAGTACACAGCAACACGTTAGAAAGCACAGTCAAGTTAAAGAGTCCTCTCCTGCTGATGTTCAGGTGTATATCAGTATGTAGTGTCTCTACTTTAAAGAGTCCTCTCCTGCTGATGTTCAGGTGTATATCAGTATGTAGTGTCTCTACTTTAAAGAGTCCTCTCCTGCTGATGTTCAGGTGTATATCAGTATGTAGTGTCTCTACTTTAAAGAGTCCTCTCCTGCTGATGTTCAGGTGTATATCAGTATGTAGTGCCTCTACTTTAAAGAGTCCTCTCCTGCTGATGTTCAGGTGTATATCAGTATGTAGTGTCTCTACTTTAAAGAGTCCTCTCCTGCTGATGTTCAGGTGTATATCAGTATGTAGTGGCTCTACTTTAAAGAGTCCTCTCCTGCTGATGTTCAGGTGTATATCAGTATGTAGTGTCTCTACTTTAAAGAGTCCTCTCCTGCTGATGTTCAGGTGTATATCAGTATGTAGTGGCTCTACTTTAAAGAGTCCTCTCCTGCTGATGTTCAGGTGTATATCAGTATGTAGTGTCTCTACTTTAAAGAGTCCTCTCCTGCTGATGTTCAGGTGTATATCAGTATGTAGTGGCTCTACTTTAAAGAGTCCTCTCCTGCTGATGTCCAGGTGTATGGTTTTTTTAAAGAGTTCAGTGGTAATAACTAAGCTAACAATAAGGTTTCTTTTCATTTATGAAATGATACGATTAGATCAGAGTTGGAAAAGGTTCATTCAGAAGCCTTGACCCTTTGACCACACTCTGGACAAACTCATGTTTACGGTCACAGAGAATCAGAGAGGTTGAATCAGGAAATAAATAGGAATAAATATCATTAGTTTCCAGTTCACTTGGCAAAATCACAACAATCTCAAAGCATATTACTGTTGATAACACATTGGTTTAGCATAGTAGGACAATTCAATTTACATAAAGAGTCCTAGCCCCTTGTTATATACATACATACATATATATATATATATATATATATATATATATATATATACACTATATTTTGATGAGAATACTTTTCTACTTTTACTTGAGGAACATTTTGAATGCAGGACTTTTGCTGTAACAGAGTATTCCTACACTCTGGTACTTCTACTTTTACTCAAGAACAAGATCTGAGTACTTCTACTTTTACTCAAGTACAAGATCTGAGTACTTCTACTTTTACTCAAGTACAAGATATGAGTACTTCTACTTTTACTCAAGCACAAGATCTGAATACTTCTACTTTTACTCAAGCACAAGATCTGAGTACTTCTACTTTTACTCAAGTACAAGATCTGAGTACTTCTACTTTTACTCAAGTACAAGATCTGAGTACTTCTACTTTGACTCAAGTACAAGATATGAGTACTTATACTTTTACTCAAGTACAGGATCTGAGTACTTTTACTCAAGTACAGGATCTGAGTACTTTTACTCAAGTACAGGATCTGAGTACTTTTACTCAAGCACAAGATCCGAGTACTTCTCCTTTTACTCAAGTACAGGATCTGAGTACTTCTACTTTTACTCAAGTACAGGATCTGAGTACTTCTACTTTTACTCAAGCACAAGATCCGAGTACTTCTCCTTTTACTCAAGTACAGGATCTGAGTACTTCTACTTTTACTCAAGTACAGGATCTAAGTACTTCTACTTTTACTCAAGCACAAGATCTGAGTACTTCTACTTTTACTCAAGTACAAGATCTGAGTACTTCTACTTTTACTCAAGTACAAGATCTGAGTACTTCTACTTTGACTCAAGTACAAGATATGAGTACTTATACTTTTACTCAAGTACAGGATCTGAGTACTTTTACTCAAGTACAGGATCTGAGTACTTTTACTCAAGTACAGGATCTGAGTACTTTTACTCAAGCACAAGATCCGAGTACTTCTCCTTTTACTCAAGTACAGGATCTGAGTACTTCTACTTTTACTCAAGTACAGGATCTGAGTACTTCTACTTTTACTCAAGCACAAGATCCGAGTACTTCTACTTTTACTCAAGCACAAGATCTGAGTACTTCTCCTTTTACTCAAGTACAGGATCTGAGTACTTCTACTTTTACTCAAGTACAGGACCTGAGTACTTCTCCATCCTCGGTAGTTTCCTAACAGTTGGATTTTCGGTGTTTTTCAGTAACATTAGCTGATAAAAAAACTATGAACACACAGGTAAACAAACTTTTCTCCGCTATAAATGTCAAAAACGTCAACATTTAAAACGTTATTAAGACAATAAGGAATACCAAAGGTACACATATGAACTCATCACTTGCAGCTGAGGTAATGGCGCAGAAGCGAGTGAGATTTCAAAACAAAGAAGAAACATCTTGAGTGAAGTGAATTCAAAGTGCTGGTCAGTAAAGCTGAATCTACAGCAGCGAGCATCAGCCAATGAAATCAAACGTACCTTATTGTAGAGGAGTAGAGAGCAGGTAAAGCAGCTGTGTCTCAGCTGCAGACTGACTACACTGAGCCTCACTCACACTGGACTGTCCCCTGCTCTCAGGGGGCTGAACTACACACTGCTGCCTTCAGGGGCTGTCGGAAATATCAAGTTTAAAGGAGGACCTTCTTGCATGTTTTTAAATAGTAGCCCTGTAGGACTCGGATCAGGGTGTTGCACTTTTCCTTGTACATGTTTGGTTTCTTTCCGTTAACTGTCAAGTGGGAACTAAGTACGTTTCTCTTATTTTCCTACGATGCTGCGATCAGCTCATTCAAACTTTCAGAGTCTCTTTACACAGAGGGGACACATGTTGATGTAGAAGAGACGTGAAGAAGAGGGGACACATGTTGATGTAGAAGAGACATGAAGAAGAGGGGACACATGTTGATGTAGCAGAGACATGAAGAAGAGGGGACACATGTTGATGTAGAAGAGACATGAAGAAGAGGGGACACATGTTGATGTAGCAGAGACATGAAGAAGAGGGGACACATGTTGATGTGGAAGAGACATGAAGAAGAGGGGACACATGTTGATGTAGCAGAGACATGAAGAAGAGGGGACACATGTTGATGTGGAAGAGACATGAAGAAGAGGGGACACATGTTGATGTAGAAGAGACATGAAGAAGAGGGGACACATGTTGATGTAGCAGAGACATGAAGAAGAGGGGACACATGTTGATGTGGAAGAGACATGAAGAAGAGGGGACACATGTTGATGTAGAAGAGACATGAAGAAGAGGGGACACATGTTGATGTGGAAGAGACATGAAGAAGAGGGGACACATGTTGATGTAGCAGAGACATGAAGAAGAGGGGACACATGTTGATGTGGAAGAGACATGAAGAAGAGGGGACACATGTTGATGTAGAAGAGACATGAAGAAGAGGGGACACATGTTGATGTAGAAGAGACATGAAGAAGAGGGGACACATGTTGATGTAGCAGAGACATGAAGAAGAGGGGACACATGTTGATGTAGCAGAGACATGAAGAAGAGGGGACACATGTTGATGTGGAAGAGACATGAAGAAGAGGGGACACATGTTGATGTAGCAGAGACATGAAGAAGAGGGGACACATGTTGATGTGGAAGAGACATGAAGAAGAGGGGACACATGTTGATGTAGAAGAGACATGAAGAAGAGGGGACACATGTTGATGTAGCAGAGACATGAAGAAGAGGGGACACATGTTGATGTAGCAGAGACATGAAGAAGAGGGGACACATGTTGATGTGGAAGAGACATGAAGAAGAGGGGACACATGTTGATGTAGAAGAGACATGAAGAAGAGGGGACACATGTTGATGTGGAAGAGACATGAAGAAGAGGGGACACATGTTGACGTAGAAGAGACATGAAGAAGAGGGGACACATGTTGATGTAGAAGAGACATGAAGAAGAGGGGACACATGTTGATGAAGAAGAGACATGAAGAAGAGGGGACACATGTTGATGTAGAAGAGACATGAAGAAGAGGGGACACATGTTGATGAAGAAGAGACATGAAGAAGAGGGGACACATGTTGATGTAGAAGAGACACGAAGAAGAGGGGACACATGTTGATGTAGAAGAGACATGAAGAAGAGGGGACACATGTTGACGTAGAAGAGACATGAAGAAGAGGGGACACATGTTGATGTAGAAGAGACATGAAGAAGAGGGGACACATGTTGATGTAGAAGAGACATGAAGAAGAGGGGACACATGTTGATGTGGAAGAGACATGAAGAAGAGGGGACACATGTTGACGTAGAAGAGACATGAAGAAGAGGGGACACATGTTGATGTAGAAGAGACATGAAGAAGAGGGGACACATGTTGATGTGGAAGAGACATGAAGAAGAGGGGACACATGTTGATGTGGAAGAGACATGAAGAAGAGGGGACACATGTTGATGTAGAAGAGACATGAAGAAGAGGGGACACATGTTGATGAAGAAGAGGGGACACATGTTGATGTGGAAGAGACATGAAGAAGAGGGGACACATGTTGATGAAGAAGAGACATGAAGAAGAGGATTTTGCAGAATAGGAGACCTTTAAGATTTGATTTACTTAATTATCTTTTCATTATAAATGTGTTCCAAAGATAACTACATGCATTATTCCAGTTAATGTTTGAAACATCGTTTTCTTTCTTAATTATGACCTTAATTAACAACATTTTATATATAAATGTTACTTTTAGATTCTTTAATGCTAGTTATTGAACATATTTCAATAGTTGCAACTACCCTTACAGCCACTAGGGGGGTGTATACTCTATTAATGGTATAATGCTAATAATATAGCATTATTAGATTTAAATGTCTTGTTGGGATCCCACATGTTGAATGCTGTGGTGTCTTAATTAGGCCTAATGCTGACATCTGTAATTAATACATCTATAACATCATTCCCATTGAAACCGAATGGAATAATTAATCCTAAAAAGTAGAAATTGCTCTTAAACAATCTTTGTAGAAACAGGATTATAAAAGCATTTAAATCTGCACATGGTCACAGTTCCTTTAATGAAAACACACACACACACACACACACACGGGTCACATCATACATTTTTAATGAGTGTGTGAAAGTGGTTCAAAAGAGCTCATACAGTTGCAGCAGCTTTTGTTCAAATTAAGAGACAAACTACTAAATCTAGCAGTGCAACAGTTATACTTTCATACATGGTGAAGCGGCATGTAACATTCTGCATGGAAAGCTAAAAAGGACACTTTGAGTAAAATAATGACATTTGAATGAATACACATCCACAGGTCAGAGGATTATTTGGTCTCTAAAGCATCCAGATGTTTAAGGCTTTAAACCCAACATGTCTGCTTTCCTCTGGATACATTCAAACAATCTTTTACAGTACTTTGATATCGCTCCAAAATTCACATCTAGTAAAGTATTCAAGTACCTGAGAGCAGCGTCCTCACATCGTCCTTCAGTCGACATTTAATGCATCAACGCTTTAAGGCTGTAGTGATTCTCTCCAATAGGATTGTCTGCGATATAAATTTATACCGTGATAATTTAACAAATCAAAAACGGGGCCAAACGAACGACAGTCACCTCCAAATTAATCCGACGTTCTGTCAGATAGTGCTTCATAAAAATGCTCCGTTGCAGTCCCTGTAGTCCATATATTAGCGATAATATAAATATCAATGTGGCTTAAAATACAGGGAATTAGGTAGCCTGATCATAGGGGGGGGGGGGGATAAATGCAAACATTTAAATAGAGCAGTGGCACACTCCCACCACAGGAGGGCACTGTGATTTTGGCAATAATGCTTCACTCATTAAAGTTCCCAGCATTTGATAGAAATTAGCAAAAATGCTAAAATAACTTGAGTTCTTTTAGGAAATGGTGAATGTTTAGTAAATGTTCTTGCATCTTACAACACACAGATGGTTTGAAAGCATTTCTAGGATCAACCTGAGTGTTAAAACATCTAGTCTTCCTAACTAGCTGGAGGATGTCCGACGTCCAGCCTCCTCTGAGCTGAGCCTCTCTTTCTGGCCACTGGCGCGGCGCTGACTACATTTCCCAGAGTTCCCGGCGTCTGGAAGAACGCCTTGGAGGCAGAGGATGGGGTTTCCTTCGGGGTGAGAGGAGTCTGTGGAAGCAGAGATAGATTGTTAGTTACGATACGATATATACGATGATACTTTAATGGTCCGATCAAGTCTGAAATGTGACTTGCTTCACAGCAGCTCCATGTGTACAATAACACATGACAAAATACGAATAGAGACCAGAACAATCTGAGTAAAAAATGGAGGTACTACTTACTCGAGTATTTTAAATTGTGTGTGTGTGTGTGTGTGTGTGTGTATGTGAGAAAAAAACGACTTCTTAAACAGGTCTCACCAGTGGTTCTGCTGTGCTGATGTTCACACTCTGTCTCTGCTCAGGAGTGGAGGGCGATGTCAGTGACCTGCTGACCTCTGACCCCGCCAGGCCGTACGCCGCCCCCCCCCACCAGGAAGTGAGCAGGGAGGCTGAAGTGAGACGAGGGAACCAGGACGTAGGGGAGAGCCAGAGTGGGAACAGTGGGGGGGAGAGAGTGACCCCCGGAGAGAGGGTGACCCCCGGAGAGAGGGTGACCCCCGGAGAGAGGGTGACCCCCAGATAGTGGGTGACCCCCAGAGAGAGAGAGACCCCCAGAGAGAGAGAGACCCCCAGAGAGAGGGTGACCCCCAGAGAGAGAGAGACCCCCAGAGAGAGAGAGACCCCCAGAGAGAGAGAGACCCCCAGAGAGAGGGTGACCCCCAGAGAGCAGGAAGTTCAGGCTGTTCAGACCTGGAGAGGAGAGGAGGGGACAGTCTTAAAAACACGTTACAGGGGCTAAGAACCCCTCCCTCAGGATTAGAAGTGTTACGTGTGTATGTACCTGCGCTGTTGGGCACGTAGAGGTAGTGTGACGGCTGCTCACAGCTGCTGCTGACCCCCAGACTCTCGTTAAACGTCCGGTCGGGGGTCTTAGTGTTCGTTGATTCTGCTACATCACTGCAAGACTGTTCATTTTCTTCTAACCCCATCTTTCCCCTCTTCATCATCGCCCCCTCCTCTTCCTCCCTCCTCCTCTTCCTCCTCCTCTCCTCAGTCTCCGGTTGGTACAGCATCACCAGAGAGGGCTGAGAGAGGTTGGGCAGGTAGGCCAGGCACTGAGGGGGGGAGGGAGGGGGGGAGACACTGCTCTGAGTGAGGGGAGGGGGGTGTAGAGGACGGACTACTGCTGATGCATGATGGACGGTTTCTGCAGGGACAGAGACAAGAAGCGATTAGTCCAAAGATTTGAATTGGTATTGGTTTGTTGTGATAAAGCAATTACAGGACAAGTGGAGACACACTAGAGCCGGGGGGTCAGACTCAAATACACAGTGGGCCAAGATTACAAAATGGGTTCTAGTGGAGGGCCAACAACAGCTTCAACAAAACTATTCCCCTCACAGAGAAACCAACCTGCCCTGTTGTCGTGAGAGAGAAAGTGCAGAAGGAAGCATCCTTTGAACTCAGTGTGCTGCTCTGTGATGCTAGCTCAGATACTTGGCATCTCATCTTGGGTGCTAGGTCATCAATGTTTGGGGTCAGGCTCTGAGCGGAGGAGACCCTCAGGATGGAGTGAAGGTGTGCGTGCAATATACCGGCGGGCCAGATCTAATAGTGATTAGAAATTATCCTGCGGCCCGAAATTAAATCCACCACGGCCCTGATTTGGCCCCCGGGCCTTGAGTTTGACACATGTGCACGAGAGTATTTACAAGACAATAAGGACAAAATGCCAATGGAGAGGAGTTACTTGTTACTCAAGTATTTTCACATTACGTACGTGTGTGTGTGTGTGTGTGTGTGTGTGTGTGTGTGTTGCATTGTTGGAGGAGCCTGTGATTTTCATTGACATAACTACACTGTAGCTACTGTGCACATGACAATAAAAGCCTTGAATCTTGAAGTAGTGTGTGTGTGTGTGTGTGTGTGTGTGTGTGTGTGTGTGTGTGTGTGTGTGTGCGTGGACTCACTCAGTGCTGTTTCCAAACTGCAGGCGACACACTGCAGTGTTGCTTGAAGTCTTTCTGGAATAATCCACAGGCTGGTACGCTACACCTTCAGAGGGAGACAAATTAATTACAAGACGATAAATACAAATATATGAACTCTACTGTAATAAAAAAAATGAAATTAAAATGTAATATCTATAATCATTGTAGTTTCCCAGCTGTTGTTACCTGGGAGGTGTTGCCGGGGGCTACAGGGGGCAGAGTTCACTCTCCACTGCACCCCCACAGGTGTGTGTGTGACGTTGAAGGAGGCGTGTCGCGCCATTTTGGCTCTCCGGAGGTCCTGAACCGCTGCTGGCTGCGAGGCTTCAGGGACCATCGCTGCGTTCACTGAGGGGGGGAAGGACTCAGTTCAATCAATCGATCAGAGTATTCATAAAACCCAATCACACATTCGTCTCAGAATATGAGTACTGATACGACCCCCTCTGTCCTCAGACCCTCACATCGGGCAAGGAGAACTCCCAAATCAACCACACAGATAATGGGGGGATCGAAGTTATGAGCAATACATCTGACCTTTAAAAACTTATTTTCTCACATTCCCCTTTACATCCAATATCCAACAGTTTCTCTAACAAGGGGTCACAGCATGTATAAGGTATACATCTGAGGTTTTGAAGACCAGAGGTGGGAAGTAGTGGAGTACAAATACTTCGTTACTGTACTTAAGTACATTTTTCTGGTATCAGTACCACTACTCCACTACTTATTTTTCTGACCACTTTTTACTTTCTACTTCTTACATGTTGAACACAAATACCTGTACTTTCTACTTCTTACACTTTGAACTCAAATACCTGTACTTTCTACTTCTTACATGTTGAACTCAAATACCTGTACTTTCTACTTCTTACATGTTGAACCCAAATACCTGTACTTTCTACTTCTTACATGTTGAACCCAAATACCTGTACTTTCTACTTCTCACATTTTGAACACAAATACCTGTACTTTCTACTTCTTACATGTTGAACCCAAATACCTGTACTTTCTACTTCTTACATGTTGAACTCAAATACCTGTACTTTCTACTTCTTACACTTTGAACTCAAATACCTGTACTTTCTACTTCTTACATGTTGAACCCAAATACCTGTACTTTCTACTTCTTACACTTTGAACTCAAATACCTGTACTTTCTACTTCTTACATGTTGAACTCAAATACCTGTACTTTCTACTTCTTACATGTTGAACCCAAATACCTGTACTTTCTACTTCTTACATGTTGAACCCAAATACCTGTACTTTCTACTTCTTACATGTTGAACTCAAATACCTGTACTTTCTACTTCTCACATTTTGAACACAAATACCTGTACTTTCTACTTCTTACACGTTGAACTCAAATACCTGTACTTTCTACTTCTTACACGTTGAACTCAAATACCTGTACTTTCTACTTCTTACATGTTGAACCCAAATACCTGTACTTTCTACTTCTTACATGTTGAACCCAAATACCTGTACTTTCTACTTCTCACATTTTGAACACAAATACCTGTACTTTCTACTTCTTACATGTTGAACTCAAATACCTGTACTTTCTACTTCTCACATTTTGAACACAAATACCTGTACTTTCTACTTCTTACACGTTGAACTCAAATACCTGTACTTTCTACTTCTTACACGTTGAACTCAAATACCTGTACTTTCTACTTCTTACACGTTGAACTCAAATACCTGTACTTTCTACTTCTTACACGTTGAACACAAATACCTGTACTTTCTACTTCTTACATGTTGAACTCAAATACCTGTACTTTCTACTTCTTACATGTTGAACTCAAATACCTGAACTTTCTACTTCTTACATGTTGAACTCAAATACCTGTACTTTCTACTTCTCACATGTTGAACTCAAATACCTGTACTTTCTACTTCTTACATGTTGAACCTAAATACCTGTACTTTCTACTTCTTACATGTTGAACCCAAATACCTGTACTTTCTACTTCTTACATGTTGAACTCAAATACCTGTACTTTCTACTTCTTACATGTTGAACCTAAATACCTGTACTTTCTACTTCTTACATGTTGAACCCAAATACCTGTACTTTCTATTTCTTACATGTTGAACTCAAATACCTGTACTTTCTACTTCTTACATGTTGAACTCAAATACCTGTACTTTCTACTTCTCTCATGTTGAACCCAAATACCTGTACTTTCTACTTCTTACATGTTGAACTCAAATACCTGTACTTTCTACTTCTCACATGTTGAACTCAAATACCTGTACTTTCTACTTCTCTCATGTTGAACCCAAATACCTGTACTTTCTACTTCTTACATGTTGAACCCAAATACCTGTACTTTCTACTTCTCACATGTTGAACTCAAATACCTGTACTTTCTACTTCTCTCATGTTGAACCCAAATACCTGTACTTTCTACTTCTTACATGTTGAACTCAAATACCTGTACTTTCTACTTCTCACATGTTGAACTCAAATACCTGTACTTTCTACTTCTCTCATGTTGAACCCAAATACCTGTACTTTCTACTTCTTACATGTTGAACCCAAATACCTGTACTTTCTACTTCTCACATGTTGAACTCAAATACCTGTACTTTCTACTTCTTACATGTTGAACCCAAATACCTGTACTTTCTACTTCTTACATGTTGAACCCACATACCTGTACTTTCTACTTCTCTCATGTTGAACCCAAATACCTGTACTTTCTACTTCTTACATTTTGAACTCAAATACCTGTACTTTCTACTTCTCACATGTTGAACTCAAATATCTGTACTTTCTACTTCTCTCATGTTGAACCCAAATACCTTTACTTTCTACTTCTTACATGTTGAACCCAAATACCTGTACTTTCTACTTCTCACATGTTGAACTCAAATACCTGTACTTTCTACTTCTCTCATGTTGAACCCAAATATCTGTACTTTCTACTTCTTACATGTTGAACTCAAATACCTGTACTTTCTACTTCTCACATGTTGAACTCAAATACCTGTACTTTCTACTTCTCTCATGTTGAACCCAAATATCTGTACTTTCTACTTCTTACATTTTGAACTCAAATACCTGTACTTTCTACTTCTTACATGTTGAACTCAAATACCTGTACTTTCTACTTCTTACATGTTGAACCCAAATACCTGTACTTTCTACTTCTTACATGTTGAACTCAAATACCTGTACTTTCTACTTCTTACATGTTGAACCCAAATACCTGTACTTTCTACTTCTTACATGTTGAACCCAAATACCTGTACTTTCTACTTCTCACATGTTGAACCCAAATACCTGTACTTTCTACTTCTTACATGTTGAACACAAATACCTGTACTTTCTACTTCTCTCATTTCCCAAACAGCTGGTTCCTTTAGTCTGAATGTGTGTTTGATGCGTGATCATTATTCTTTAGAGTCATTGCGTGCCTATTGATTTGAACACGATCCGTGTATCCATCACTTCCTGGTCTTCTCTAAAGAAGAGGGACCAATGGAAACGTTGTCATGTTGCCGTTGTTCAGCATGGAAACATTCATTAGCTAACAATGACATTATTGTTCTATTAATATAAAGGGAGGTCAGGTACTCTTTAAAGCAGCTGCTAGTTATGGGTACTTTTTACTGAAGTACATTTCAAAGCCTCTTTACTTTGACTTGAGTAAAGAAGTTTAGTCAGTACTTCTACTTTTACCAGAAGCTTTTTAAACACGAGTATCTGTACCTCTACTTGAGTAAAGGACGTGTGGACTTTTGCCCTCTCTTTTAAAGGCCTACGTTACTTCAGAGAACCGATCCCCTCTTTGATTCTTACCGGTGTTTCCGGAGCTCTTGAACTCCACGGGGCCGAGCCACTTGAAGGCCGGCTTCCTGCCCCTCTCCTCTCTGACGTGGACCTTCTGTATGAGACACAGGCTGGTCAAAACGTTGGCGATGTCGTACAGCCGCCGCACCTTAGCTGCACGTTAAGAATTAGGGTTTGTTATTGTTTGTTTGTAATTATTTGTTCTCTTTGTACACACAATCAGTACAGAACATGGCAGTGTGTGTGTGTGTGTGTGTGTGTGTGGTCACATGGGGGAAGTTGTGAAATAAGGTTTGTATTACAGATTCAAAATACTTTATTTATTGTCCATAACAAATTACACATAATGGAAATGTGGCAGTCTTAATAAAGCCCTCTGTTCTTCCACTGGCTTGGGTCCATTAAGTGTGTGTGTGTGTGTGTGTGTGTGTGTGTGTGTGTGTCCTTCTCTTACTTTTGTACTTGCTGTGGCTGGATGAGTCCTGGCTGTCTTCGATGAGGATCTTTGCCGCGGCGTCCAGAGTAACGGTCTGAGTTTTGGAAACGAGGAACAGCATGACGAACTTCTGGCTCATGATGCGCAGAGATTTGGCCTTCCTGTTGCCACCGGCTACAAACAAGAAGACAACCGTTAGAAAAATCTCACTCGTCCCCGGCTTGAGCTTCAATCTCAGGATCCATGTGTCTGTGATCCTCTCCAGAATGGAAGTAGGCACGAGAGCTGTTTCTATCCAGATACTCTGCCAAGTCCACGTCCACGTCCACACACACACACACACACACACACGTCCACACACACAAAATGAGAAGCTGTGTGTGTGTAAGAGTATCACTATGGAAACCAGGCTTGTGTTCATTCCTGTGGGTTTGAAGGGAATAATAGCTGTAGTGTTGGTTGGCGCTGATACGGTACTTACAACATCAGCAGGAGAGGACTCTTTAAAGTAGAGACACTCCATACTGATATACACCTGAACATCAGCAGGAGAGGACTCTTTAAAGTAGAGACACTACATACTGATATACACCTGAACATCAGCAGGAGAGAACTCTTTAAAGTAGAGACACTACATACTGATATACACCTGAACATCAGCAGGAGAGGACTCTTTAAAGTAGAGACACTACATACTGATATACACCTGAACATCAGCAGGAGAGGACTCTTTAAAGTAGAGACACTACATACTGATATACACCTGAACATCAGCAGGAGAGGACTCTTTAAAGTAGAGACACTACATACTGATATACACCGGAACATCAGCAGGAGAGGACTCTTTAAAGTAGAGACACTACATACTGATATACACCTGAACATCAGCAGGAGAGGACTCTTTAAAGTAGAGACACTCCATACTGATATGAACCTCATACCGTGTTCCTGTTATTGTTTACTTCCTGTCTGCCTTCTTCTGGTGATTTATCTGAGCGCTCGTCTTTTAACCTCTTTCTTGATCCTCCTTAGCAACGGTCAATATAGTCCTTGACAGCGGTCTGTACTGCTGGATTAACAACGTGTCACATGTTCTGAATTGACCAATCAGAATCGAGTATACAACTAAGCCGTGTAATAGATACTGATATACACCTGAAAATGACTGATAATCGACCTCTTCTAGTGTCAGTTTCTTACCGGTACCGGTGTCTCCCTCCTCAGTGGGTGGGTCCACATGGAGGGGGTCTACATGGGGGTGGTCCACATGGAGGTGGTACCCCTGCTGCCGGGCCCTCTGCTGCAGCTCCTGCAGCGTCTCCTCCAGCCTCAGACGCCCGTACCAGCTGTAGCTGTTCTTGGCGATCCGCCCCACGATGGTGAGCGACTCCAGCACGTTCACGATGTCGTAGATACGCCGCCGCTCTACGCCTGAGGTTTAGAAGAGAGGCGAGGAATGAGCCGTGAGTTCGTGGAAAATATAACTTGGATGATTCATGGTATTGGAAGGATGCAATAATCTCAAACTCACTCAATGGTCAGTGTCGTTTGACATCGTCCTTACTGAGCTCATGAAACGGACATTAGCTGCCCGGGACTAATCCAAACTCTTCTCCCGTTAATATTACCAGTTCTTACCGAGACTTGTTGCCACCTCGTCCAGGGAGATCCAGATGGGGCTGTGCGGGGGGGGGTAATCTGGGTAAAGAGCCAGGAACTTCTGGCACAGCAGACCCAAACTCTTCTGCTTCCTGCTGGGCTTCTTGTCTGCGTCTTCCTCTTCCTCCACAGCTTCACACTGAACCAACAGATCACGGAGAGAGAGTTGTGTTTTACAATGAGAGATAAAATAAGGGCTCAGGGGACTTTGGTGCCAGCTTTGGAATCATTATCCGGTGTTAAATTAGATAACATTAAACTTTATTGTCATGATACAGAAGCACTAAGACAACTAAATGCAGTTAGCATCTCACCAGAAGTGCAGTTAGTCGTAGTGTAATATAAATATCTGACAGTATTTAAAATGTCGGATTCATAACCATTACTCTTTGACTAGTGTTGAGATCATAGTATGAAGTGAATACTTAAAACAAACGTTAATGATAATCAAGTATAATCAATTATATTCTTGTATAACTCACAATGAAAATGTTTCATATGTTATGTGTTTCTATATTTACAGTATAAACTAAGTGGTTTGTTAAGTTGAGTGTAAGACCTATAAGGATTTATGGGTGTCAGTGATAAGGGAGAAGGCAGTTTCTTCCCTCTCCTCTCACAGCAGGGGGGGGGGGGGGGGGGCTCCGGACTTAAGGAGAAATGCATTGAGGCCTCAAAAAGGTGGTTATGCCATAGCCAATAGAATATGTCTGGTCCTGTACATCAGTGGCCATGCCCAGTTGGTTTCATTGGTTGGGTGTGGAGGAGGTGTTTTTGAGCATAAAGAGACGGGCTTCTTGGGAGGGAGCGAGAGAGAGAGAGAGAGAGGGGGGGGGGGTTCCCCTGGTATGCTCTCTCTCGGTGAGCTCATATCTGCACTTTCCTTGTTGTTCAGAGTTTGAATCTCTATGGCTTTTGCACTTATTGTAAGTGGCTTTGGATAAATCTATAAGGCATAACTGATGTGCTTTTAGGTCCCACAGCTGTCTTTGTGATATTCAAAACATGATTTTGTTATAATTTGTCCGTCTCTCCTACCGTCTCCTCCTCCACCTCCTCCTCCTCCACGGGCTCTGCTGCGTCCTTCTCGTTCTCGATGGGTCTGAACAGAACCTTCTTCATCTCCCGTTCCCGTATATCTGGACTGGCTGCGCTGATCAGCATCTTCAGGTTGGCCGTGGGCGACCAAGGCTGAGAGAGAGAGGCGAGTTTGATGGGGGTGAGGTGCACCAGGTCGGGGGGGGAGGCACTATTTCGGCTTTTTAGCAAAACGGGGATGGGTGACTCGGCGGATTTCAGCGGACTAGATCTCCTCCTCTCCGTGCAGATGTTCTCCTGCGTTGGAAACATCAAATTAGTCGATATCGTAGGAAGAAAAGTTGGAAAACTACAAGACAGTAGTCACAATATTTGGAGAGAACAGTTGAAATATATATTATATATATATGAGTACAAATTCAAATTACTAATAGAAAAATAGAATAAAAGCTGGAATGCACCTGCGTGTTCCAACGTACATATCCTGTAGATTTTATTAGTAATTGTCAATAAAGTTTTGCTGTTTTAAATAAAATGATGTTGCAGGTAGTGCGTGTGTGTACTTGTACTTTACTTGAGTATTTCCTTTTTCTGCTTCTTCTACTCCACTACAGTTCAGTGGGAAATAATGTACTTTTACTCCACTACTATTTTGACACTTACTTTATACACGGTAACATGTTGTGTTTATATGATACAAGTATGTACTACTCATTTTCTCAGTACTTTCTCAAATTGATTGACAAATTATTACAACATTAAAAAAAACGTAGATGTATTTTGTAATGATAAAAACATTAAGAAATATATTTCTTATCATAATTATCCACGTTTAAAGAGCCATTCTGTACTTTGAGCTGATACTACGGTACTTATCACCTGTTGCTAGGACTTTTGCTTATTTGTAATGTACGTATGTTTTTAGGTATTAGTGCTTTTACACAAGTAGATTATCCGAGTACTTCTTCCACCTTTGGCCTAGCTGATAATCTCTTCTCAATGTGAGGATGCAATCACATTCTTGCAAGCATCTGAGTCTGAAGACCTTTCCTCTGTTGCATCATATCAGATATATATAAATGACATCCACCCTACCTTGTGTTCACCGTCCTCCTCCACCGGGACACTTTTCCTGGGACTCGCGAGGTCTTTCAGGGACAGGCATTCAACTTCCATCTGGGAAATCTGCAGTTACATAAAGTTGAAGATGGTTATAAGCAGTAACTAAGTAGACTTACTCAAGTACTGTACTTAAGTATAATTTTGACGTACTTGTACTTTACTTGAGTATTTCCATGTTATGCTACTTTGTACTTCTACTCCACTTCATGTATTTAATACATTTAGTTACTTCACAGATCTGGATGAATGATGTGAAATATAACCAAGTGTTGAATCAGACTTCAGTTCCACCTGGAGTAAATCCACCAGCTACCCTGCAGTCTACAAAGTACTTCAGACTAGCTGCACCTTCACCAGCTTTGAGAACACTTTCATGATCAATCATTATAAAACATATCATATATATTATTCTGAAATGGACCAATCTGCACAACGACTACTTTCACTGTCTTTCACTATATTTTGATGAGAATACTTTCCTACTTTTACTTGAGGAACATTTTGAATGCAGGACTTTTACTGTGACAGAGTATTCCTACACTCTGGTACTTCTACTTTTACTCATCCAAAATAACTGAGTACTTGTACTTTTACTCAAGTACAAGATCTGAGTACTCCTCTGGTTATACTAGGAGAATCAGACTTATATATAATGAATAAATGGGGAAGTTAAGACCAGTTCAGGAAACTCAGAGGACTGGTCAGCTGAATTTGGCGCAAAGGGTCTCAGCTAATAATTAGCCCTTAGCAAGCTAACTCTTATACCTTTACACATGTATTATTGCCCTTATATTCAATGCTAACATAACGTAAACACATTATATATCAGCTGGTTTAGCATGTTAAGTGATCTGTGTGTTATTACATGATGTCAATACATGAAGTACTGTAGATATGTAGTTAGCCATAACAAGCTCCACTTATTAAAAGGGCCAAATCACTTCATAAATGTAAGTGTGGCAGATCCTGTGAAACTGAACAACTGTATTACTGTTATTAATGCTTAATGATACAAGATAGTTTAGCTTAAATCAGCTACTTTCAGCATTCCTTAACTCAGAGTAAGTGCAAAACTACTGGAGGGAAAACACGTCTTACCTTTTCTGTGCTGCTGAATGAAATACTCTAATGTAACTCAGTATCCGGTGTATGTACAGACTTGTCAGTTCGTAGATTCTTCAGACGGTAACCTAGCAGCTCGGTTTCCCTCTTTAAATAAGCGGGTAAGTCTCTCTCAGCCGGTTTTCTGGCACTTCTCTACGGAAACTCAGCTCACTGTCCCGGGGAGACTCCAGCATCACCCGCTAAAGATTCTTTTCTGGCGCTCTCAGACATCTGGCTCACCACAGCCAATCAGCGTTCAGGTGAACGGATTCGTCATTGTTCCACAGCCAATCGGGTCAGTTGGAATCTCAGCATCTACCAATGGGCGTGGACTAAGGCCACGCCCACAGGGTCATGTTGGCGGGGCAACCGGCGCGCTCTGTCCAAGCCTGAGCATTTAAGATCAACGAGACGTCTCACTCTGCGAAGATTTATTGTTGTAGTCATATTTAAATGTATTTATAATGCACAAAATGTACAGAAAAGCAACAATTCGGACCTCAGGCTCCCTCCAACAATGCCCATTAAATCTATAATTAAAAATAATAATGTGTATTAAAAAATATTCCAAGTAAATTCAAAATAAGAATAATTTAGAGAGACACATTTAAAGTCATCAAATCAACATAAATAAAATGTATCTATGTATGTATGTATGCTTATGACAGTTTGCTTATGTGGTTTTGCACAGTACACAAACTCTCTAAAATGTTATAAAAAGAGACATCTAAAAAAAATACTAACGAATAGAGTCAACTTAAATCTTACAGAGGGTAATAAAATAAATACATATAAAAAATATGATGCATCATCTAAAAGGAAACATGCCTTGTGCCAGTTACTGTCTGTAAAATAAGATATTCTACAGATTTATATATTTTTATTTTTCATACGAGTGACTCCTCTCCACATTAGAGGATCTTTGACTCAGCTGTGTGTATGAGCTTCTTCTCCAGAGTAACGTCAGGTAGTGAGGAGGAGGAACATAGAAGCCCATTATATAGCTTTAAACTAATCACCCAGGCTTTTGTGTCCTGTTGTAATTAGCTCTGCGGGTTAAACAGATGGGAGGAGGGACAACCAGAGGCGCTATTATCACCTGGTCCACAGCGGGAAAACCTGCAGAACCTCAGGGTCCCGCCCTGCATGCAAAGTGTCCGAGACCCAACCCCAATACACACGATCTGCCGCCAAACTCTATCCAAATCTGCGGGAGAAGGAGGGAAACAATGCTGTCTGAAGCCCCTTTTTATGCAGAGGGAGAAGTACTTGGATCATTATCTTAAATACAAGTTACAGTAATATGTGCCTTTAAAGAAGAAGGAGGGAAACAATGCATGCTGATGTACATTTATGAAGAGGAAGAAATACTTAGATAATTTGCTTAAATACAAATTACAATAACCTAGGCCTCTGCAGAAGAAGGAAACAATGCATGATGAAGCTCTTTTTATGCAGAGGAAGAAGTACTTGGATAATTTACTTAAAGGGGACCTATCATGCAAAATGCACTTGTGTATGTCTTTTATACATAAATATGTGTCCCCGGTGTGTCGGGGAACTCACGCAGCGTCAGGAAATAAAACCCTCTCTCTTTTCCTCCGTACCCAAATCTCTAAAAACGGAGGAACTACGGAGCTGACCCAGATTTGCGTCCGATATGACGTAATATCTGAAATGTGGACCCACGGCCCAATCAGAAACGTTGCTATCAGAAACAATGCCCGACTGTTTTGGACGTAATATGGTCGGTGTTGTAGTGCCGAGAGATAGGGAGTCGGAGGCGGTGCAATGGAGGTTCAAAAGTTAACTTTATTGCGGAGCAAAAAAGGACATGTTGCTTGCTTGCAGTACGGTCCAAAAAAGGTAGGTGAAATCGTGAGAGGATCCACACGAGGCCGACCAGACATGGTCGAACCTCCTCTCAGGTACCAGGGAAAAAGCTCAAAAGGTCGATAGCCGTTAGCAGCTAGCCATTAGCTGTGGCCGTTAGCCGCTAGCTGGCAGCCATCGGTAGCTGCTAGCCGTAGCCGTCAGCCAACAAGGTTAGCTGCTAGTCGTCAATAGCTAGCACAGCCTGGACGTGCAGCCGCACGACCAGAAGAAAACAGCCCCACGAGGTAGCAATCGGGTTCATCCCTACCCAGCAGGTCGTGCATGGTCTCCCTGTAGTCGGAAAGCCGATGCGGGAATGGCGAGCAACGTCCCCAGCCATTCCGCGGGGCGCGCACCGAGCCTCAGTCCGCGTGCCGGTGGCAGCCATGGACGTCTCCAATCATCCCCGGCATTTCGAGAAGAAAAACTGAGTTTTTGTGCCGTGTACGGGTCCGTCCCGGAAACTTCACGAGACGTTGTCAGGGTCACCAATGTAGTGCGGAGAGATAGAGAGTCGGAGGCGGTGCAATGGAGGTGCAAAAGTGAACTTTATTGCGAAGCAGAAAAGGACATGTTGCTGGCTTGCAGTCCGAGTAGACAAGAGAGAGAGAAAAGGAGGAGGACACAGTATATACACAGGAGGTACCAACTAATGTGTCCGTGCGGAACCATACCAGCCTGTAGTTCCTAGATTGAATTATGACATTATACAGTGGTCAACACAGTGTTTACATTAGCATCGCTAACTCGAAGAGCTAACCTGTACTGGAGAGCATGTGTGTGAAGAAGCAGGAAGTAAAAAGGAACTCACCTTGTGGTATAACCGGCAAGAGAGAAAGCCTTTGAGCTCCAGACTGTTTCAGATCCTTGGTAATCCATGATATGGCGTTTCATCACGGCAGCATTTAGTTTAGACGGTAGCTGCCGGGTCCCGCATGAGCTCAGACCCCTCCTCTTTAAAGCTTTATCCCCCGAATCAGCACTTTTGAAACAGGAAGTGAAACAGAGGGATATGAGGCATGGCTAGAATGGGTGATCTGTTTAGTATTTTGTACCTATGCTATTGCCTACAAGTAGCATGATAGGTCCACTTTAAATACAAGTTACAATAATCGGAGCCTCTAAAGAAGAAGGAGGGAAACAATGCAAGCTGAAGTACATTTTCTGCAGAGGTGGAAAAAGTATTTTATTAAGTAAAAGCAGCAATACCACAGTGTAAAAATACTCCTTAAAGGGTTGATTGATTGATTGATTGAAAAATGTATTAACAGCTTGTATATTGGGTACAGTACAGTACAGCTCAAAACATACAATTGCTAAGGGGATGCAGACCAGAGAAACACTTTGGTCTTGTTTACATCAGGGTCCCCCATTTCCAATTCATCATATCATTTACGACATGTAAGACATATTTGACAAACAGATGGTTATTTACAATTTACATACAGGTGGTTTTTTACATACAGATTTCTTATTTACAATTTTCATTTTAGATTTGGTTCTAATACATCCTAACCGGACATTTAAGACCAACCAAGTCTACAGATATACAGTTAGTAACAGAGTCTAAAATGCGAGTATATACATAGATGGGGGGGGGGAAGCTGTCCATTGTACGACAGGTTGAGATGTGTACCATTACCGGGGCCAGTTGTGCAATGCTCTCCCCCGAAGGTGCTCTTTAAGAGAGGCTTTGAAGGTAAGTACAGTTTTACTTTCCTTTACAGTTGTGGGAAGAGCGTTCCACCTTGATGTGGCATCATTGCGAAACGTGTATTCCACCTTTTTTGTGCCACATCTGGGTTTCACATGATTTGTGGAGCTCCCTCTGGTGTTATGATGGTTAGCACTTTAAGTATCCATGCATGAATGTGTTAATCACTTCATTGTTGCTCTTGGTAAAAGTATTTAATGGTAAAGTACTATTGAGTTAATATAGTAGTAATATGTGGGACAATTTATTTTATTGTTCCGTTTTTTTTTATTAACATACACAGTACTGTATGTTGCATATATATTTTTATTGAAATGTTTTTTTGGGTGATTTACAAAAAGCATCAAGTATTCACATTTGAAAGCTGAAACTATGGCTGTTATAGATATGCCAGTATACTGAAATGATTGCTTGTCGGTTTGTATTCCTACTTTATGTCCCTCCTACAACGACCAACTCACAAATAGGTAATTAATTTGCCAACATTGTTTTTGAGCTTGCATTTTGGCCACTCTTGTTTACAAATGGGTTGAATTGATGACCCAAACAGTTAACCTTTGATTACCCTTCGTTGCGTGTCTTGTTGTTATGCCTGTTTCTTTGTCCTCAGCAAGCAGGTTGAGACTCGCCCTCCTCTCGTTGTCAGGGAGTCAGCTGGAGCTGTTGGGGCTTTCAAAGGTCTCTAACATCTGAATAATGTCACAACAGAATGCTCAGCTCTGATTGGCCGGTGAACCCTAGATACTGATCTATTCAAGGGTCTGACAGATTGGAAATTAACAACACTGAATGTGAAAGACGACAGTGTGTGTGTGTGTGTGTGTGTGTGTGTGTGTGTGTGTGTGTGTGTGTGTGTGTGTGTGTGTGTGTGTGTGTGTGTGGCACAGTTTAGCACTAAGACAAATGAGTCGTTTCAGTCCAAATGTTTTTTTTCTTCATGTGAGGGCCTCTCTTATTACATCTCCTCTGACTGTATTGATCATGAAGTTAAATATAGCAAAGACATGAAGCTTAATAGAAGCAACTTAATTTAAGAAAATAAGTTGTTAAAGACAAAGAAAATATCAATTAACAATTAAGTTGTATATGGAGCGAACCATTGAAAGCCTTTTGACGGATACATTCTATTTCTGTAGAAATTGCAATTTAAAGAGTCCTCTCCTGCTGATGTTCAGGTGTATATCAGTATGTAGTGTCTCTACTTTAAAGAGTCCTCTCCTGCTGATGTTCAGGTGTATATCAGTATGTAGTGTCTCTACTTTAAAGAGTCCTCTCCTGCTGATGTTCAGGTGTATATCAGTATGTAGTGTCTCTACTTTAAAGAGTCCTCTCCTGCTGATGTTCAGGTGTATATCAGTATGTAGTGTTTCTACTTTAAAGAGTCCTCTCCTGCGGATGTTCAGGTGTATATCAGTATGTAGTGTCTCTTCTTTAAAGAGTCCTCTCCTGCTGATGTTCAGGTGTATATCAGTATGTAGTGTCTCTACTTTAAAGAGTCTTCTGCTGATGTTCAGGTGTATATCAGTATGTGGTGTCTCTACTTTAAAGAGTCCTCTCCTGCTGATGTTCAGGTGTATATCAGTATGTAGTGTCTCTACTTTAAAGAGTCTTCTCCTGCTGATGTTCAGGTGTATATCAGTATGTAGTGTCTCTACTTTAAAGAGTCCTCTCCTGCTGATGTTCAGGTGTATATCAGTATGTAGTGTCTCTACTTTAAAGAGTCCTCTCCTGCTGATGTTCAGGTGTATATCAGTATGTAGTGTCTCTACTTTAAAGAGTCCTCTCCTGCTGATGTTCAGGTGTATGTCAGTATGTAGTGTCTCTACTTTAAAGAGTCCTCTCCTGCGGATGTTCAGGTGTATATCAGTATGTAGTGTCTCTTCTTTAAAGAGTCCTCTCCTGCTGATGTGCAGGTGTATATCAGTATGTAGTGTCCCTACTTTAAAGAGTCCTCTCCTGCTGATGTTCAGGTGTATATCAGTATGTAGTGTCTCTACTTTAAAGAGTCCTCTCCTGCTGATGTTCAGGTGTATATCAGTATGTAGTGTCTCTACTTTAAAGAGTCCTCTCCTGCTGATGTTCAGGTGTATATCAGTATGTAGTGTCTCTACTTTAAAGAGTCCTCTCCTGCTGACAAAAAACCTTCTATAACTACAGGAAACCCCAAGATAAGGATGCCCTAATTATAAAGATCATTGTGTGTGGCCATACTTAGGCCTCTGTTGCTGTGATACGTGGAGTCTCATTGCTCGTGGATAGTAGTGTGTGTGAGTGTGTGTGTGTGTGTGAGTGTGTGTGTGTGTGTGAGTGTGTGTGTGTGTGTGTGTGTGTGTGTGTGTGTGTGTGTGTGTGTGTAAAACTCTGGGGAGTCACGTAGGCACCTCCATCAGCACCTGTCCGGCTCCTCTGGGGCTTGTGGGTGATGGAGGTGCCTCCGACCTTCCACCATCACTAATTTGACCGCGCTGTCAGAAGGATGTGATTTAACTCCTGGCTTCATGGATGGATGCGTCTGCTCTGAATCTCCACTAACTTACGATCTCATTCAAATGCAGGCAGCATCTTCGAAATGTGTGAGTTTGTATCCAGCAGTGTGTGAAAAGTGAGACTGTTTAGTGATTAAAAGGAGGTAACGCTGCCTCTTGCTAAGGGTCAATACAATACTATACAGCTTTATTTAAAAAGCACTTTAAAACCTCCAGACTAAAGTGCTGTACAGTCAAAAAAGCTCTGCTCACACACCATAAACAAGTACAAGTAAAAACAATAGATCATTTAAAAGCAACAATCTACAAGATGAAAACCCACCTGATGAGTGAACGTAAATGTGTGAATATATTAAAGATTTATAATAATGTGAGTTCTGTTTTATTCTCAATTTTTATGTATTTATTTATACATTCATATATATTTTTCCATATTTATTTGTTATTTTATTTATTTATTCATGTGTTTATTTCTACATTTATTGCCGTATAAGCAGTCACGTGGTACCGACGGACAGCGAGGCTTCGTTTGTCATCGATGACGTCACTGGGCTAAAACGATACCAGCCTCGAAGCACCCTTCACCCAAACACTTCCTGGATTACTCGAACCCAATATCCAAAAAATCGGCGCAGTACGTAACATCACTAACTTGATACTAAACCCAAGGAAACTGAGACTAAATGTGAAATGGACAAACAATAACTGAACTACTTTGACCGAGGTCTCATGGAAGTGTTTTAGCAGAGAAGAAGTAGAGATACTGAAATTGAACAAATCTGTTAAATATGTTTTAAAAGCGTGTGCATCCTTTAGTGTAAGATGTCACATTTCGAGATGGAGATATTTAACTTTTTATTTAACCTGTCATGTTCAGGTCAAATCACACACACACACACACACACACACACACACACACACACACACACACACACACACACACACACACACACACACACACACACACACACACACACACACACACACACACACACACACACACACACACACACACACACACACACACAACCTTTGGAATACATTTTCAGTGTTGTATTCTTGGTTTATTCCCAGCTGTAACCCAGCAGTCTTGAGACATTGTTTACATCTTAAGAAGGGTGCTAATGGGAACATCAAAGTAAATGGGAAGAAACGAACACGACAGAAGGGTTAAGGAACATTTCGCAGGTTAATTTAATTGCATGCATCGTTTTGCAAGGCATGGCACCTCGGTGACCAAAATATTCCTAGAAGAATAGCTTTAATAGTGGGGCTATAAGTTCTTCTTGTGAATATGACACTTTTCCAAAGCATACTCTGTCTTTTTTACAAGGCAAGTCAAGGATATATTGCATACAAAATGTTGAATGAAACCTTCTTCTGCACAGGTAACCACTATGAGGGGTATTTGCAGTGCTACAGCTCCCCCTTGTGTCCATCCATGCAGCTGCACCCCACCCTCTGAGCGCTCTCTCCGGCTCGGCGCTCTGCAGGCTGCCGCTGCTTCCTCCACGCCGGATCAGAGGCGTTTTCCCCCGCAGACAAGCCCCGTCCTCCCCGCTCTACAGGGACACCTTTCCGGGGACCACATGGTGCTTTTCCCGGTACCGAACTTCCTTTCTAAAGCCTCGCTGTAAATCAGAAGCTGCAGGAAAAGAGGAAAGAGAGCCTCCCTTCTTCAGCTGCTACACACAGGTAGGACCATTTAGCTCAAATTCACCGTGAGAGATGTGTAATTGTGCGCCACTATGTGCTCTGTTGCATGGTTTAAACGCGCTCAGAGAGGCTTCTTGTGGGAATGGACAAACGAGAGCAGCATGGATTGTTCCAGAGGGACTGCACCTGCTCTGAAGGAGTGTGTGTGGCTGGTTTCTGGGTGTAAATACACCAACAACTTCTGCAAGGAGATGTACATAGATTTGTGTAGTACTTACATTACTGTGTTGAAGTGTGGGGCAACATATATCAGTAACTTAAAACCCTTGCATTTACACTACAGGAAAAAACAGGGATTTAGCATAGAGAACACACACTGTTGATTGAGGCAAGACTGTTGAAACTTAAAGATTTATTTGAATGACAGACTTCATTAGATGCAAAAAACTGAATACTACCAGAAAATATGCAAAATATATGATTTAAATTCAGAGGATGAGCAACATAGAAGGACTTTAAGCCTCAGTTTGCATGCACGACTTTAAAGCAGATGTGTATCTCTGTTTTGAAAGGGCTTTATGAACAGATTTAGGTTTAAGAAAATGTATAATTAGACAGTATGAAGATGTCATAACCTAATGGCAGATTGAGATCATGAGGCAAATAACAGGAATATTGAGTTTTTTCACATGACTTTTCTTGGTTTATTAACTTATTTCATCCAACTTTATTCAATTTGTTGGTCTTTACCCTCTAGTACGTTACGTCCTAAGTGGTTGTTTGTGTTTTTCTGGCAAACTTCATGTAAAGCTGTACAAACAAAGCACTTGTTGACTTGTATGCATCACCTCTCTGCTGAGGATGCTCCTGCAGGAAACTGTCTGAGGTCTGTTTTTATTACACACATGTGGATTAGGGCTCATCCTAATCTGTTTACGATCCCTCGCAGCCTACTCTCACAGTTCCTGGAACATTTTTAATAATGGATGGCTGAATAGATTCAGACTGCACCATCGATTTCAGTCTGCATGTGGCTGTAAAGCGTCGTCTGAAACCAATGCAACCGAATGTCATAAAATAAAGAGAATCCATGGTAATCAGGGAAATGGATTGCATGTAAATGTTATAGCAGATCCTCGTCTCCAGAAGAGCAATGCCAAAGAAGCTGAGAAACCCCAACGGAAAATCTGTGGGAATTTATACAGATTTTTCTCTGAAAACATTGAGTCTAAATCTAAAGATGCCCATATGGTGCCATGATAACAAACTGTAGACACTACATACTGATATACACCTGAACATCAGCAGGAGAGGACTCTTTAAAGTAGAGACACTACATACTGATATACACCTGAACATCAGCAGGAGAGGACTCTTTAAAGTAGAGACACTACATACTGATATACACCTGAACATCAGCAGGAGAGGACTCTTTAAAGTAGAGACACTACATACTGATATACACCTGAACATCAGCAGGAGAGGACTCTTTAAAGTAGAGACACTACATACTGATATACACCTGAACATCAGCAGGAAAGGACTCTTTAAAGTAGAGACACTACATACTGATATACACCTGAACATCAGCAGGAGAGGACTCTTTAAAGTAGAGACACTACACACTGATATACACCTGAACATCAGCAGGAGAGGACTCTTTAAAGTAGAGACACTACATACTGATATACACCTGCACATCAGCAGGAGAGGACTCTTTAAAGTAGAGACACTACATACTGATATACACCTGAACATCAGCAGGAGAGGACTCTTTAAAGTAGAGACACTACATACTGATATACACCTGAACATCAGCAGGAGAGGACTCTTTAAAGTAGAGACACTACATACTGATATACACCTGAACATCAGCAGGAGAGGACTCTTTAAAGTAGAGACACTACACACTGATATACACCTGAACATCAGCAGGAGAGGACTCTTTAAAGTAGAGACACTACACACTGATATACACCTGAACATCAGCAGGAGAGGACTCTTTAAAGTAGAGACACTACATACTGATATACACCTGAACATCAGCAGGAGAGGACTCTTTAAAGTAGAGACACTACACACTGATATACACCTGAACATCAGCAGGAGAGGACTCTTTAAAGTAGAGACACTACATACTGATATACACCTGAACATCAGCAGGAGAGGACTCTTTAAAGGTGTTCACTGAAATGTAAACATGTACAGAGGGCACATTTATTAAAGTGCTCTAAGCAACATTGGTTTTGAATGAGTTTTGTTTGGGCTATGATCTGAGTTGGATCCTGTACGCTTGATTAACATTTGGAAATACTTTTTATTGGGTTGACAATAAAAGCCACCACATTTGTGCTGATGGTATTTATGAGCTCTGGTTTTTGTCTTGATCTCATGCGTGGTTGAATGTGGTCTTGGCGTTGTTGAATAGACTGTCATATTCTCTATTTCTCTGATCTATGAATGATTTTCGTCTGTTTTCTGAGATGTGTTTGTAATGATCCAGCTTTCAGCAAGTAGTGCTGGGTATCGAACCTCTTTGCTCTTTCTGGTACGGACTTAAATATGATTTATGGTCTGAGAAACCCCCAGCGAATTGGAAATGCTTAAGAAAATGTGGATTCCGGGAAAGATTTTGCACATTGCTTCAGTTTAGGGACATTTGAACTACTAAGGGCTATGTTGAAATGAAGCAAAGTTAAGGAAATGTCTTGCAAAGGAAGTCATGTGATTAACATTTTTTAAATCAGCCTGTTTTGAAATGAATATAAGACATTTTGAAGGGAAGAGATGTGATGCAGTTCATTAAAGGTCCCATGTCATGGCCATTTCTACTGATCATAATTCCATTGTTGAGGTCGACTAGAATAGATTTACATTGTTCAATGTTCCAAACTCACATTGGTTTCTCAAACAGCATCTCTGTATAGTATGTGTATTCACTCTCTGTCCTAAACGGCTTGTTGGAGCTCCTGTCCCCCCCCCCTCCCCCCTCCCTGTGAGCCCAGTGTGCTCTGATTGGTCGGGACGTTGCAAGGCTCGTTGCTGCGAGGAGCGGACAGGTTTCCGGGTCGGCGATACAGCGAGAACAAGCGAAACTCATCCTGAGCACACACACACTCACAGCCGAAGTGAAAACAATAAGTGTGGCTTGATATTGAGAAAGAAAAAGGTTTATAACGCTGTGAGTCAATGGGTCTGCGGAGAGCATTTCTCCACCATCCCAACTCGTCTATTACCAACGTTCAGGGAGCTCTATGCAAGTCAATGGGACTCCCTGTTAGTTAGCCAAGGGATCCTGGTGTGGGAGGGGCTCCGCGGATTGGTCCATTTGGGCCAATCCGGTCATTTGTTGTTGATGTGGGTGTTCACACGTCACAGAACCCAGGAAGTAAACAATGGAAGAAGAGGAATCTCCAACGAGGCGTTCTGGGGCAGCACAGACAGGTCTTCTCTGTGTTAGAGCTTTACTCGCTACAGGGTGCACTTTGAGGGTTTGTGACTCTGCAGACCGTTTACATGCAGAACAACCTTCATAGCAACAAGGGGACGTGTCAGAACCAGAACAGCATGACATGGGACCTTTAAGATAAAGATAAGATAAGAGGTACTTTATTGATCCCACATTGGGAAATGTTTGCGTTGCAGCAGCATACAAATCAACAAAACAAAACAAGGCATTGCTCATAAGTAGAAATAAACAAATACTACTCTTTAAACATCTCAACATTTAATTAAAACGGGAATACAAGGACAGTTAAAGAAGCCCTTTTGAGGTTGATCGAGCATCAATCCAAACCCTGAGGGACTCCATCATTGGACCCATTGATCGAGTTCTCCATGTTCACCACCACTCCCATTGCTTTCTGCAGTGCTTTGATAGTATACTTCCATTCACTCCTGCTGACCCCCTTTTTCTGCTTTTAAATCTGTCTTCTTTCCTTTTGAACCATTTTCTTTACCGTTCTTTCTTTCTGTCTCCTCTCCCATCTTCAGACCTCTCTTTCATGTTCCAGCTTTTTCATTTTACACCTCTTTTCCCCCCGGGACATGTCTGTGTTGGATCACAAGGGGAGCGTTTCTCTGAGATCAATGACGGCTGAAGACGTTTAATTTAAAGTGTCTGATTGAATTAGGAAGAACCTTCGCAGATGAGGGTTTTTCTTTTGATGGAGAGCGGCGACATGCTCTCCTATCAGGATTGATTAGCTCCATTGTCATTTAATAGGAAGGGGAGGCAGTCTTGTCTGATTGATCTGACCCTGAGTAGTGTTTAAGGATTGCAATCTAACAGATAAATAGTTAGTTTATCTCAAAACTAATCCATTGCATGATCGTTGTTCTGCCTAAATGATGCAGTGAATCGGGGAAACTCTGCTCAAAATACTTGTGGATGCTCAAAGAGAATTACAGGACGTTTCTTCTGGTATTCAGCGACGAGGCAGGACTGCTAGAGTCTCCACAGAGAGAATAGGGAATCATGGGAGACAAAGCGAGGGATTTGTCAGCAGTGAGTGTTGATGGCAGCGAGCGTCATGACTCTGATGGCCTGTGAAGCTGCTCTTTGAGGATCCTGAATGACATGACAGATCTGAGCCTCGATAAGGTCTCCAAGGCAATGAGAGATTGTGGGATGATCTGGAAAATACAGTTTTAGACTTTAAGCTATACCCCATGCGTTGCGTAATGTCATTTAAAGTTACCAGTATGTCCACCTTTTCTCACCACAGGATGAATAGTAGTTACTTGATGGTGATCCCAACACCTTTCATTGTTTAAAACTAAGGATATTCCAATCAGCCTCAGCAATGCTTTGTTATTTGGTGCTAATTAACTAATGTGTGCATGCTAACAAGCTATATTAAAGGTGGGGTAGGTAAGTTTGAGAAACCGGCTCGAGATACACCTTTTGTTATATTCCATGGAATGCTCTGAACATCCCGATAGCAATGAATATCTTAAGTGCTTTGACACAAAATCCATAAAGAAATATCATCTGTGGAAGCCGTGGTGCTGTCAAAAGCACGACCAATCATCTGAGCCGGCCCGGCTAAAGTAACTGGATGGCCTACCTGCCTGTCAGCCTTCCATCTGTGCACAAACTGATCTCGTGCCCTCATTGGTCATGTGTGTGTTGGAGGAGGGGCTCTGTGAGGAAGTGGCAGATTTTTTCCAGTTGTGTATTTTGTAAATTCTAGCGCACTCGAGCTGGTTTCTCCAAAATTACCTACCCCACCTTTAAGAAGTGTACACCCACTTTAACATTTAGCACAAAACAGCTCTTTGCCAAGCCTCATAAGCTGCTTTCATGGGGTTTTTTCAACTGATTGGATACGTTCTGATATCTGTTTTTGGGCCTTTGGGCATCAAGTCAACTTTGACACTTACGTATATGGGGCATGACTGTTGTTCTCACATTTTAAATATCAAGGACCTAGGCTACATCAGGTAAAATCTCATTTTGGCAGGGCTTGTTTTGGAGAAGGGCTGTTGGGTAGTGAGTAGGGCTGCTCGATTATGGCAAAAATCATAATCTCGATTATTTGGGTCAATAATTGATATCACGATTATTAAAAACGATTATCCATTTACTTTGAAAACATCAATTTTTTTTTAACAGTATGTTTTTAACAGTTGATTATCCTGAACTTTAAGTATAATTCAACTGAAAAACCAAAATTACGTTGTTTTCATAATCGTTGCAAGCCGTAATTGCGCGATTAATTGAGCAGCCCTAGTAGTGAGATGTTCAAAGGGACTGAATTTCCCTCAGATTGACATGACTTTGGTTACTTTTCCAAGACTGGAATAGATGCCTGAATAATGTAAACACTGCTTATTTGTTGATACAGAAAGAGTGGTGCAGGAATGAGTCCTAAAACCTGGAAATGAGCTGGAATTGTATCACTTTCGGTTCCCTCTTCTCAAAGTCAACAGCTTTTTGAACGTGTTTTTGGTTAGGCACATATAACAACTCACTTTGGATGAACACAATCCCACACACATTGACAGTCAGCTGAAAATTGAGCAGTTGAGTGAAAACATGTTCTTGGACCGTTGGTTTGACATCTTCTCAAGAAGTCTCCTAGGCGTGCCTGGATTACAAAACTCTCAGTCATTGATTGGATCATTTTTCTGATCAACAAAAACACTAAAAAGTGTTGGTCCTCCTTCACCACTGTGCCTAAAAACTACAGAAACCAGGAGTTTTAATGAAGCCGCTAAGAGCTATTGTTAGCCGCATTTAGCTTAGCGGTGGAGATGCACAGCCAAGCGACTGTTATGTAGTTTGTTTATAGCCTAATGTTAGCTTTTTTACTTCTGGTTTTGTACTATAAGCTGCTAAGAGCTACTGTTAGCCGCTTTAGCTTAGTGGTGGAGATATGCACTGTTATATAGTTTGTTTATAACCTAACGTTAACTTTTTACCTCTGGTTACTGTACTATAAATTGCTAAGAGCTACTGTTAGCCACCTTTAGCTTAGTGGTGGAGATGTGCACTGTTATATAGTTTGTTTATAACCTAATGTTAGCTTTTTACCTCTGGTTTTGTACTATAAGCTGCTAAGAGCTACTGTTAGCCACCTTTAGCTTAGTGGTGGAGATGTGCACTGTTATATAGTTTGTTTATAACCTAACGTTAGCTTTTTACCTCTGGTTTTGTACTATAAGCTGCTAAGAGCTACTGTTAGCCACCTTTAGCTTAGTGGTGGAGATGTGCACTGTTATATCGTTTGTTTATAACCTAACGTTAGCTTTTTACCTCTGGTTACTGAACTATAAATTGCTAAGAGCTACTGTTAGCCGCCTTTAGCTTAGCGGTGGGGATGCGCAGCCAAGCGACTGTTACGTAGTTCGTTTATAGCCAAACCTTAGCTTTTTACTTCTGGTTACTGTACTATAAGCTGCTCAGAGCTACGATTGTGAAGTCAATTCCCACAGTCTTTACATTGATGCCCAGAATGCTAGCAAACAATGAACACCAATCAGAAAGAGATACCACAGCCTGCTTATACTTCCTCTTAGCTTTAGTGTATCACTGGGCTAAATAGACCTTCTTCTGTCCTGACTCATGCTAATGCGTTAACATGAAACACAGCCACTGCACCACACAAATGGCAAAGCATCTGCATTTATAGGTCATTTGCTACAAGATTGATAAGCCATCAGTGTGAATGTGGCAGGCTGAGAGCGAGGCAAGGGGAAATATCTTATTTACATCAGGCTCATTCATCTCCCGTCTCATTTTAAGCTGAGTTTGACATTGAAATGGCTGTGTATTAAACACAGAAGAGAGGCGACTTGGGGTTGTATCGCAGAGGTTTTTTTCCCCTCCCTCTTAGGAGCGAGTCAGACATGATGAATGGCACGGCGGTTTAATGATCTTGTAGCGGAAAGGCAAGTGCTGAAGCAGGCACATTACGGACTAACTGCAGGGAGATGAAGATAGACTTTTTGCAAAAAGCCTGCAGCGTTCACATGTAGCGCCGCCATCTCCATTAAAGGAACGATCTGAGGAATAAAGAAGAAGTCGTTCTTGTGGGATCCCTCTACTCCCACAGACCCAAAACCCTCCAACCCCAAAACCTTCTTCGTGACTACATCTTTCTTTTTGTTTTAAATGACAAACGTGTCAGCTTGGACTTGGTTTTGGTGTCATTGAACAACCCAGTGTCCAAGTGTTAGTTTCCAGCACCACGTCTTTTTGTCCGGTCGGGTCTTGGAAGACCAGAAGCTGTGGGGTTCATAAAAACATTTTCTTACTCAATATCGTAGCCTAAACCTAACCCAGTGGGGTCACTGCTGATGTATTTAATGTTGTAGAACAAAACGTGATCCGTCTCTTAAATCTGTGTCAACCACAGACCTTATTTCCAGATATTTTCCAAAATCCTATGGAGAAATCCCACAGAGCGGCGAAGTCCCTCCCTTTCCTCCATGGGACCTTACTTCTGAAAAATCATGTATTGAAGTCAATGGAGAGCTGGGCACGTTGAGAGCTGTACATACACACAAGGGGAGTTAGTCGGTTCCGTGAGAGCCAGCATGCGGGACCGGGACTCTGGGATTTGTAGTCTTTCTAGTTGCGTATTTTTCATAGTCTTATATTTCAACAGTCTTACGAAAAACTGTGACTTTTTTGACATGGAAATCATCTTTTAAATTGACAAACATCATATGTGTAATTCATGGCACAATTCAAACGGGATCGAAAGATAAGTTTTCTCTCTCCATTGACTTCAATACATCATTTTTCAGAAATAAGGTCCCATGGGTCGGAAGTAGATGGGCGTGACTTCACCTCTCTATAGACTCTGAGACTAGGGAACCAGAAGTGGTAAAATGCTAACTCACTTCCGGGTTTTAGGACTCGTTGCTGCACCACTCTTTTGTTTCTGTTTTGTGGAAAAGTTGGGAATGTTGCTGACACAAAGGGAAGTTCAACCGCTCTCTGTCCTCCTATAAACCGTCAGCATGGCATCCATCGTAGCATCAGAGCGTTGGGGTTAGCCGCTGGTAAACTGGCATGAATCCTGAGGTTACGAGGGTTCATGTGAGTTCACTTTAGGTTAGCAGCACCACATGCTAATGCTTTAATGTACGTTTTGAAGCCTCTGTGCAGGTGCCAGAGAATGGAAACCTCTGTTTTCTGTGGTGAGAAACATACAGCTTGAGGCAAAATTAGAAATCTCACTGCATGATTATGTGGTCTCAGTGCTGGGGTCACACACACTCAGTCTGTCATGCTGTACTCTCTACAAGGGCAGTAAATACGGCTGAAATGTAAGATAGAAATGTAGACTGTCACCCATGGGACGAGGTTTGATGGGAAAATGGGAAATCTGAGTCCCGACATATTTGAATATACACTGTCGAGTTAGAATAATTCCATCCAAGCACACGTTGAATTGCATTAATAAAGGCTTTAAGATGAGAAGTACTTTATTGATCTCAATTTGGGATATTTTTGTGTTGCAGCAGCTTAAAAAGACATGGCATTGTACAATAAAACTTAAAAGACAAGAAATAAACAAGAAAGTAGAAAATATACTTTAATTTGCACATATCCAAGTAGACTGGCGCTAACAGAACTGCATGGGATGATTAGCTAGAGCTCCTAAATAATTAATTGGATTAATTAATGTATAAGTTAAAGATGAGGCATCAGAAATATTTTTTACTTTTTACAGGAAGAGGAGAAAGGGGACATTTCTTCATTCCTAATTTGTTGATATTGAGATGCGTCATGGTTTGTCTAACTAATTTAAAGTATGAATTAATACTGGGGACAGTTTTTACCATCATGAATCCAAAGTTAGCTGCTCTCCAAAAATACATATATAAAAATGAATATTTAAAAAGTAAGACGAATATTTGTTGATTTAAAATGAACCGGTCTTATTTCTGCGGATTGATATGAATGCACATTGGCCCTTCCTCCTCCTTAGCAACAGTCTGTTCTCCCTAGCAACAGTCTGTTATTGAGTATTCACAACCTTTTGGAATGCCAAATGGACCAATCGCAATCAAGTATTCAACCAAGCCATGTAACAAGTTGCAATGAATATTGGTGTAAAGCTTAACTGATTCGTGTTGGAAAACTGAAGGTGATACCAAATCGTGATAAAAGATTCCTCCTCCTTAATGAATGGCTAAAATCAGAGATAAATCATCCTAACAATAACTTTCCCCACAGCTACACATGTACAGGGATATGTTTCGGTGACATTGCCAGAGATGGCAAAAGTATACACATCCTTTCCTCAAGTAGAAGTTCAGATACTCGTGTTTGAAAATACTCTGGTGAAAGTAGAAGTACTGACTAAACTTCTTTACTCAAGTCAAAGTAAAGAGGCTTTGAAATGTACTTCAGTAAAAAGTACCCATAACTAGCAGCTGTTTTAAAGAGTACCTGACCTCCCTTTATATTAATAGAACAATAATGTCATTGTTAGCTAATGAATGTTTCCATGCTGAACAACGGCAACATGACAACGTTTCCATTGGTCCCTCTTCTTTAGAGAAGACCAGGAAATGATGGATACACGGATCGTGTTCAAATCAATAGGCACGCAATGACTCTAAAGAATAATGATCACGCATCAAACACACATTCAGACTAAAGGAACCAGCTGTTTGGAAAATGAGAGAAGTAGAAAGTACAGGTATTTGAGCTCAACATGTAAGAAGTAGAAAGTACAGGTATTTGAGTTCAACATGTAAGAAGTAGAAAGTACAGGTATTTGAGTTCAACATGTAAGAAGTAGAAAGTGCAGGTATTTGTGTTCAACATGTAAGAAGTAGAAAGTACAGGTATTTGTGTTCAACATGTAAGAAGTAGAAAGTACAGGTATTTGTGTTCAACATGTAAGAAGTAGAAAGTACAGGTATTTGTGTTCAACATGTAAGAAGTAGAAAGTACAGGTATTTGTGTTCAACATGTAAGAAGTAGAAAGTACAGGTATTTGTCTTCAACATGTAAGAAGTAGAAAGTACAGGTATTTGGGTTCAACATGTAAGAAGTAGAAAGTACAGGTATTTGGGTTCAACATGTAAGAAGTAGAAAGTACAGGTATTTGTGTTCAACATGTAAGAAGTAGAAAGTACAGGTATTTGAGTTCAACATGTAAGAAGTAGAAAGTACAGGTATTTGTGTTCAACATGTAAGAAGTAGAAAGTACAGGTATGTGTGTTCAACATGTGAGAAGTAGAAAGTACAGGTATGTGTGTTCAACATGTGAGAAGTAGAAAGTACAGGTATTTGAGTTCAACATGTAAGAAGTAGAAAGTACAGGTATTTGTGTTCAACATGTAAGAAGTAGAAAGTACAGGTATTTGTGTTCAACATGTAAGAAGTAGAAAGTACAGGTATTTGTGTTCAACATGTAAGAAGTAGAAAGTACAGGTATTTGTGTTCAACATGTAAGAAGTAGAAAGTACAGGTATTTGTGTTCAACATGTAAGAAGTAGAAAGTACAGGTATTTGTGTTCAACATGTAAGAAGTAGAAAGTACAGGTATTTGGGTTCAACATGTAAGAAGTAGAAAGTACAGGTATTTGTGTTCAACATGTAAGAAGTAGAAAGTACAGGTATTTGAGTTCAACATGTAAGAAGTAGAAAGTACAGGTATTTGTGTTCAACATGTAAGAAGTAGAAAGTACAGGTATTTGAGTTCAACATGTAAGAAGTAGAAAGTACAGGTATTTGTGTTCAACATGTAAGAAGTAGAAAGTACAAGTATTAGAGTCCAACATGTAAGAAGTAGAAAGTACAGATATTTGAGTTCAACATGTAAGAAGTAGAAAGTACAGGTATTTGGGTTCAACGTGTGAGAAGTAGAAAGTTCAGGTATTTGGGTTCAACATGTAAGAAGTAGAAAGTACAGGTATTTGGGTTCAACATGTAAGAAGTAGAAAGTACAGGTATTTGAGTTCAACATGTGAGAAGTAGAAAGTACAGGTATTTGAGTTCAACATGTAAGAAGTAGAAAGTACAGGTATTTGAGTTCAACATGTAAGAAGTAGAAAGTACAGGTATTTGGGTTCAACATGTAAGAAGTAGAAAGTACAGGTATTTGAGTTCAACATGTGAGAAGTAGAAAGTACAGGTATTTGGGTTCAAAGTGTAAGAAGTAGAAAGTACAGGTATTTGAGTTCAACATGTAAGAAGTAGAAAGTACAGGTATTTGGGTTCAACATGTAAGAAGTAGAAAGTACAGGTATTTGAGTTCAAAATGTAAGAAGTCAAAGTAAAAAGTCAGAAAAATAAGTAGTGGAGTAAAGTACTGATACCAGAAACATGTACTTAAGTACAGTAACGAAGTATTTGTACCACCTCTGGACATTGGTAAGGACAACATTTATATTTCCCTTTCTTTTAAAGGCTCTATATTCCCGTCCACTTGGGCTGTATTAGTTTAAAAGGAGTGATAATGGCAGCACTGCAGAGTCCCAGAGGCAGCAGTGTATGAATACAGAATGAACTCCGGTTTGTTTATCATTTCCCTCTCATTTCAGAGTGGATGATAATGTCCTCTACGTCTGCTCCACTATTTTTCCTGACAGAAAATACTCTTTTTCTCGTAGCGTTTGAGGTTATGTTGGAATAAACATGAATTTCCTGTCCCTATTTACAGCATGAGCATCTGTTTTTCTACAGTATGTTGTGTGTGTTATTTGCCCATATGTACATCCACCGGATCAGAGTTTAACTTGCATGTTTATTCTTATTTTATTCTATTTTTATAATCTTATCACATCATTCTGTGTATATTCCCATGTGTACTACCTGTGTTTCTTCCCTCTGTTGCTGCTATGACTCCCCAAATAGCCAAATCACATCGTTGAGTACCCCAATCAACGAATATTTTGGATCCAGCGCCACTGAGAACGCCTGAATATTCTGGAAGAAGACAGAGGGGATTGTGCAGCACTTTGATAAGTGGCCTTGCATTACTTGTCAGAATACATGCCTTTTTCTTTTAACCCCTTATTACTTACAGTTGTAGGAACATTAGGGTATTGGCCCTCCTTTGATGCATTATGTACTGCAGTCAGCTGCCACTCAGGTTAGCAGTAACTCTCTTGTCCACCTTTCATGTAGTGTTACATTTTTAATGAATGGCATTTAATTGATGTTCTTATCTGGAGCGTTACCGGCTCAGTTAATTAATAAGGCTACTCATGAATAAAAGCTGCTATCAGATGTGTGACCTTTTAGTTGTGAGATGGTGCCTCATTCAGTGAGGATTAGCTTCCACTCAAGAGGCCATTTCTTGGGGGGGGGTTCTTCATGCCTTCAAACGTGCTTTCAAACATGAACCATGACAGTATCTTTCCAAAGAAATCTCAAGCAATAAGATGGAACAACATCAAGATTTTGAGCTTCTATCAGCAAATGTTCTGAATGTTATTATATCATCATAAGATCAATTCCATATGTAACTTGAAAACAGACCAAGTTAAATATCTTCACAACGGATTTAATACTAGTTTCAGCTTTCCCCTCTTCATCGTAGACATTTGAATATCTTTTGTGGGTCTTATCCAAGTCAATAACTAAATATACACACTAATTTGACTAATCTCTCTGCCGCCAGGCTTCTCACCCGCACCAAGCCATGGCAACATATCACCCCCACCCTCATCCACCTCCACTGGCTGCCGGTCAAGTCCCGGATTCAGTACAAAACACTCCTCCTCACGTACAAGTCCCTCCATACCCTCGCCCCCCAGTACTTATCGGACCTCCTCCTCCATCCCTACACCGCTTCTCGGAGTCTGCGGTCCTCACGCACGGGCCTGCTCTCCATCCCCCGCTCTCGTCTTCGAGCTGTTGCTGACAGGGCGTTCAGTGTTGCGGCCCCCCCACCCTCTGGAATGCACTTCCTGCCGAGATCCGTAATGCTGCCTCCCTGGACATCTTCAAATCATCATTAAAAACACACCTGTTCACCCTGGCCTTCGGGCCCGAGCCCTTTCTTGGTCCGGCGGCTTCCTTTATTTGTTGTTTGCCCTTTGATTGTCTGTTTGCTTTGTTTGTCCACCATGTACAGCGACCTTGGGTCCCTTGAAAGGTGCTATATACATATCATTTATTATTATTATTATTAATCTGGATTTTAACTCACTGTACATTGTTATATTTAATGTAATATTCCATTCCTTATTGTAGATAATATCCTGCTTTACATTGTGTTAACTGAACACTGGCCCTTCAATAGTGTTTTATTCGTCAGATAGTTTATCGATTTTTTTTATCTTCACGGTCAACTCGTATATTTTTAAAATCTGAATGCTGTTTTATTTCTATTTTTTGACATGTTTACATTTTAGAATAAAGGAAAATGCACAATTTATGGATTTATATCTGCGTTGCATATCTGCATGTTTCTCATCTTTCTTCCCTAAGAGATATATTATGCACGTTGGTCTAGTTGTGTGCGAATCAAACCAAAACTGCAGCTAATCTTCTCAAACGTTCCCTTTTTTTCTCGTAGAAATAAAGAATTTCATCAAGAATTTTAAAGTGCCTTAGCGTGAGATGTATACATCTGTATTTGTAACACCACTGGCCCCTTTATCACAGAAATGCTCAGCCTTGCTGTCGTTAAAACTGAGGGAACTTGATTTGCATGATTTGCCTCACTCTCTCTGTTAAAAGCAGCACTCTGAACCCCACACCATTTATATATACATCTCTCTGTTAATCCAACCACCCTCATCTGGCAAAGACACCCAGAAAGGCATTTTGTCCTGACCCCAGGCCTGTTGCCATGTTTTAAAGCCTCAGTGTGTGTTGGCATGTTTTGGCCGAGCACCATATGTGACAGGATGTGTGTAATGTTGGTGGCAAAGAGACATTGAGTGTTTCTCAATGTCGAGTACGCTTGCTTGGTAGCACATGTCTTCTGAGTCACTTGCTTCAGAAGCGAGGCAAGAATACTTCCTGGCCTTCGGAAAACGAAGAGTGGAACAGGCGAGCAAGTGTGCAGGTGTGTGTCATATGTGTTAAAGGTTTGAAAAGTGCTATACAGTAGATATTGATTTAGCAGGATGCCATATCGGCACTTTTTTAAAATGTATTTTCCTAGGTCTCTTTAGTAAACACACTTTAAAGTGGACCCATCATGCTATATTTGAAACATATATTGTAGGGCCATACCTATATAAAACATGTCTGTGAAGTTTTTTTTTCAAAATACCAAACAGATCATGCATTTTAGCCACGCCTCATTTAGCTCTATTTGCTCTTTTCCAGCCCTGTTTTTGCAAAGGGCTGATTCTGCTTTTGTGGCAGACTACAGCGCCACTTACAGGCCTGGCATATGTACTACAGCGCTTTCGAGCAGTCTCTCATTCCCCTGATAGGTGGAGAGTTGCCCATATAGGCGGAGCACCCCTTTTCTGATGTCAGAACAATTCAAATAATAATCAGATCCGTTGCAGCCCCGTTTTTAGAGATTTGGGTATGGAGGAAAAGAGAGAGGGTTGAGTTTTCTGACACTTGGTGAGTTCCCTGACACACCGGGGACACATATTCATGTATAAAAGACGTACAAAAGTGCATTTTGCATGATAGGTCCCCTTTAAGTTTAGGGACATTTATATACAAAGAATGAAGCAGTTTTGATAAAATATACCTTTTTTAAAGCTTTTATTTAAATGATTTGGAAGCGTTTCTCCCACATGTGTTCAGGGACTGTTGGAAAACTCAAAATCAGACAAAATATTATATTTTTGTAGCTTGTGGCCGTGAGAAATGCTGTATTTTTTGTGAATTATTTTATTAATGGTTGGGATTTTACATTACATGTTACTTGTTAGACGCTTTTATCCAAAGCGACTTACATACATTCAGTACCGTGGACAATCCCCACAGGAGCAATTTGGGGTGAAGTGTCTCAGGGACACAACGACATGCTAACTGCAGTGGGGTTTGAACCTGTGACCCCTGATCCCAACACCAAGGCTCTATCCACTGCGCCACACGCCTCCCTATATGAAAGAATGAAGATAATTTGTCCGCTCTTCCAAATGGAAAAACAAAATAACGGCAGCCTCTTCTCCTGAACAGGCGGTCCAAAGTAGCAGCTTTGCTCTTTACTTTCATGTCCAAACCCACTTTTTACAGAGCCAACGTGGCTTTAAACGCGGTCTGTTCCTCCAACTCGGGCTTCAGAGCTTTGTTTTAAATGCTAATAAACCTAGAAAGCTTAGTCTCTAATGGCTGCCTGTTTTTGTTGCTTAAAAGCGGCCCCTTTGTGTATTAAACCTGACTGGTTCAATATGTTCTCGCTCCCTGAAGTGCGTCAAAGCTGTGGAAAATGTCATTAAGCTTCCACTGCTCGTGTGCACTGATTTTCCAATGAAACGTGAGTAATAATGACAATATCAGCTGGAGGTCACGGTGACGATGTGGCTCACGCTGGGGTTTTCACAGCTGTGAGCGTTGAACTTTTCTCACTTTTATAACGCTGGAAACACCTGCTACACCACGAGTATATATTTAACATCCATTTATGAGCAGCTGGTATACATGTTGGCCGACAAGGTGATACAAAAATATATGAAACGTGCTTTTAAATGTACATTCGTATGATATTTTAAATTGCGAAACACTGTGAACTGTGGTTTTTCTAACTAGCCCTTATTAAAGAGGCCCTTTTATGTGTTTTGTGCATTTAAATGGTCTCCAAAGGATAACATCCCAAAGTTACGTGATAGGCTAAGTGGTTGACCAATCACAACAGAGCTGGCCAGCCAACCAATCAGAGCAGACTGGGCTCTGGTTTCAGACAGAGGGTGAAAAGAGGTGCTGCAGCTGAACATTAAAGCATGAAGACATGTGTCACAGTAGAGACACTACATACTGATATACACCTGAACATCAGCAAGAGAGGACTCTTTAAAGTAGATACACTACATACTGATATACACCTGAACATCAGCAGGAGAGGACTCTTTAAAGTAGATACACTACATACTGATATACACCTGAACATCAGCAGGAGAGGACTCTTTAAAGTAGAGACACTACATACTGATATACACCTGAACATCAGCAGGAGAGGACTCTTTAAAGTAGAGACACTACATGCTGATATACACCTGAATATCAGCAGGAGAGGACTCTTTAAAGTAGAGACACTACATACTGATATACACCTGAACATCAGCAGGAGAGGACTCTTTAAAATAGAGACACTACATGCTGATATACACCTGAATATCAGCAGGAGAGGACTCTTTAAAGTAGAGACACTACATACTGATATACACCTGAACATCAGCAGGAGAGGACTCTTTAAAGTAGAGACACTACATACTGATATACACCTGAACATCAGCAGGAGAGGACTCTTTAAAGTAGAGACACTACATACTGATATACACCTGAACATCAGCAGGAGAGGACTCTTTAAAGTAGAGACACTACATACTGATATACACCTGAACATCACCAGGAGAGGACTCTTTAAAGTAGAGACACTACATACTGATATACACCTGAACATCAGCAGGAGAGGACTCTTTAAAGTAGAGACACTACATACTGATATACACCTGAACATCAGCAGGAGAGGACTCTTTAAAGTAGAGATACTACATACTGATATACACCTGAACATCAGCAGGAGAGGACTCTTTAAAGTAGAGACACTACATAGTGAGCAGAATATGTCCTCTTTACGGACACTGAACACAAATTGGATCAATGATTGGACATGGACTACATAGATGTTGCTTTAACTAATGTAATCAATGTTTTAATGCCTACATTTCCATTCCTCTCACATTAACCTTCAAATGCAAACCTGGCTCCCAAAACGTGGCAAAGGGAAGTTTTGTATAGCTAGTTTCTGATCATCAATTTTGCTGTAGCTTATTAATATAAGACTGAAGATAAATCAGCAAATCCAGATCCACATCTAGACATTATCATCTTGATCAACGCTATCCTTCAGATCCAATGCAACAGGTTTAGCCTTCAAGTACATTATCACACCTAGCAGAGGGAGAGGTGTGTGGATTTTTTATTGAGTCATGAAATGGTAATGAGGAAATGATGTGTGTGTGTGTGTGTGTGTGTGTGTGTGTGAGAAAGAGGGAGAGCTTGGTGCTCCATAGCCTTAAGGTAAAGCTGTTTGTACATTAAGTGGAGGCTGGCAATGAAACACAGTGATGTAATCTTTACCAGTGAGTAATATGCAAACAGACTGACTTCATCTCTATCTCCTTGGACTGTATTGTGAGATTTGGCTGCTCTCACACAGAGAAACACACTGTCTGCTAAATATGATCCTTTCTTATGAAAAGCGTGCACAAGCCAGGGAGAGAATGGTTCTTTCTTTATACATTTACATTACATTACATGTCACTTGTTAGACGCTTTTATCCAAAGCGACTTACATACTCAGGACTGTGGGCAATCCCGACAGGAGCAATTTGGGGTGAAGTGTCTTAGGGACACAACGACATGCTGACTGCAGTGGGGTTTGAACCTGTGACCCCCTGATCCGAACACCAACGCACAACCCACTGCACCACACGCCTCCTAGATCCGTTCTGGAGAAAATTAAAGCATTCATTTAAATTGAGATGTTGCTTCAGAAAGAGGTACACAACTCCTAAACAAAGGACGTATTGATTTGAGGGAATTACCTCATGGTTTAGGAGGACGTCCCACTACCAGAGGAACACATGTTCAATACCTTATTCATATATATGCGTGTTAATTATTGAGCTCCATGAATGGGACATTTAGCTTTTCTTAGCTTAAAGATTTGAAACAAAGGGACAAAGATAGATTGGCTTTTGTCCATTGGTTGCCTTCCAATCTTACAATGATGCCAAAACACCACATAGTAGTTCTTACATTGCTTCGGCATGGATTAAAATAAAAGTGCGAAAATTGCTTCTAGAAATGACTGTCTTCATACATAGTGTAAGGGAAACTTCTGTAGCAATGGAGAGTCAGGACTCAGAGAGACACGGGACGAGCAGGAGTTCTGATGTCAAACACTGGTAGTTTAATACAAGTATCGGCCGGAGAATTCATATCACAAATCACAGCAGCCAAAGGTTCTGACTGCACGGGTGCGTCGTCATGTCAATTCTGAATCAGCCTATCTCTCGACTAGACCTTTAACTAGTTTACAGAGAGTCAACCCACATGTTGGGGGAAGATATACGTGAACACCTGGAGGCACTGAATCACAATAGCAGAAACTTCCCACTCCTTAAGACAGGTAATAGACTTAGGATTGGTCGTCAACACGCCGAAAGGTCAAATATCTTAAGTAAAGGTAAAATTATTCTCTAACACATAGAGATATGAGAGTTGTGTGCATCTTATAAAGAAAGCGTTTTCTTATTGGCCTGATTTTAAAGTATTTATGTGAAGCTTTACTCTTTAATTTGGTCTGCGTGATAGAGGGAAAAGCTGACATGGCAATTTGTTGGAAGTGCAGACCCACAAAGAGATTTGGGATTTCCAAATCATAAAATCTTGTAAAATTAAGATCTGAAGTTACCATCGGTTGAAATCTTAACACATGTCTTTCATCTGTGATCAAATGCATCAATCTGGTGCACTTTCAGAGCAAAATGAAGCGGGTAAAAGTACATTAGCTCTGGTAAACCTTTCACTCATTAACCAAACGCATATGAGAGCTGATGATGCAACAAAACACGGGTAAATAAAGAGCTTTTTGAACATTAAAGCATGTCGAAATGTCACAGTGGAGACGCTAAATACACATATGAACCGGAAATTGGGGATCCTTTCAACTACTTCATTGTATGCAAATTAAAAAACATCAGCGCTACATACAGTATGTCTCATAAATCTCAATGTAGAGCATTTAATATGAGTTTCCTGCAAGAATGCTGCATATTAATGCAATTGTAATTGTCCTATAATTGATCATTAAATGATACATGAAACATATGGGCTAAACCGGAACATGTAATTAAGAACAATTGTGCAGCCACCAACTTGTCGTGTCTTCAATGCATTAAGAATAATTGCTGAATTGTCCTTTTTTGCAACAAGAGAAATGATATGAATGTTAACAGCTGCTGGCATCACACTCTGCAGTCTGAGAGCTTTGCAGCAGAGCGTGTTTTGCAGCCATGTTATTGTGTGGCAGTGCTCCAGCTGTAAGCTTTAACACCCTGTAATTGCATGAAGGGGGATCGAAGAAAACAAGAGAATGGATTCATTTAGCTATTATATATTCATTTGTTCACTACTTCACCCTTTAGAGACATTTTTTCACACTTCTAGTAGTATTGATGAAAGTGGCCCATTTTATACGTTAACATTAGCCTCAGTGAACACATATGGTAGCAATTTGTGTCAAGTGAGCCAGCCAATCAGAGCAGACTGGGCTCTGGTTTCAGACAGAGGGTGAAAATAGGTGCTGCAGCTGAACATTAAAGCATGGAGACATGTCCCAGTAGAGACACTATGTACTGATATACACCTGAACATCAGCAGGAGAGGACTCTTTAAAGTAGAGACACTACATACTGATATACACCTGAACATCAGCAGGAGAGGACTCTTTAAAGTAGAGACACTACATACTGATATACACCTGAACATCAGCAGGAGAGGACTCTTTAAAGTAGAGACACTACATACTGATATACACCTGAACATCAGCAGGAGAGGACTCTTTAAAGTAGAGACACTACATACTGATATACACCTGAACATCAGCAGGAGAGGACTCTTTAAAGTAGAGACACTACATACTGATATACACCTGAACATCAGCAGGAGAGGACTCTTTAAAGTAGAGACACTACATACTGATATACACCTGAACATCAGCAGGAGAGGACTCTTTAAAGTAGAGACACTACATACTGATATACACCTGAACATCAGCAGGAGAGGACTCTTTAAAGTAGAGACACTACATACTGATATGAACCTGAAAATGATCACAATATGTCCTTGTATACATTGGACTTTCTAGAAATCAGGCCATTTGGACGTTGAAAGTTGCCGTCCTTGCGTCTTCAGATAACTGTCCATGCTTGACTGGCTTGTTTTAATGGCTTCTTGGGAAAAAGGAGGTTTCATCCTTTTTCTGAAAACATGTCTTCCTTTGATTTTAATCATTAAATTGGTTCCGAAACAATAGAAACACATCCGTTCACGCTGCGTTCAGGGAACAGAGCTATTATCTTACTTGCATCTGAACTCAGCGACGCTTCAGCCAGCATCAGGGACCGTGTCTGGCCTCATTCTCCAGTCAGTTGTCAACATGTTGAGCGGATAAATGTATGTCGTTGTGAGGACAGCTCTCCAGCGGAAACATTTACATGTCAGAAACACAGATCTGTTCATTCTGCCTCATCAGCTCATTATCAGCACCCCCCCCACTTGGTCGTTTATTATTTACCTCCTTTCATATTGTTTTATTTATTTTATCGGTCTTAAAGGGTTTTATCTTATATTATTGGACTTAACTCCCACTGTACATTTATATTAATTTTAATATTGAATAATCGATTTCTTGCACAATAATATCCTGCATTGTAGTTGTTCCATTTGCTCATGTATTGGACTGTTTATTCGAGCGTCTTCATTTCTCTTTCTCTTGCCTTGTTGTTTTTGCTGCTGCAACACAAACATTTCCCAAATTGGGATCAATAAAGTACTTAAATAAAATATAATAAATAAAGTCTATCCGTCTGTCTGTGTGTGTGTGTGTGTGTGTTTGTCTGTGTGTGTCTGTCTGTGTGTCTGTGTGTCTGTCTGTGTGTCTGTCTGTGTGTGTGTCTGTCTGTGTGTGTCTGTGTCTGTGTGTGTGTGTGTCTGTCTGTGTGTGTGTGTGTGTGTGTGTGTGTGTCTGTCTGTGTGCGTGTGTGTGTCTGTGTGTGTGTGTGTGTGTGTGTGTGTCTGTCTGTAGTACAGCACATGTTATGATGGATGACATCTTTTCGAGGCAACCTTGTTCAAAGTCATGGCCTTGAGCAAGTTATCACTGCAGGAGGACGACGGGTCACACCTGTGCACAAACCTGACACAATTGTACAGATAAACCACCAGTAATCTCAGATCACACACACACACACACACACACACACACACACACACACACACACACACACACACACACACACACACACACACACACACACACACACACACACACACACACACACACACTTACTCAAGCATTCACAGACACAACTGTGCTTACATGCACAGAGCAGACTGCCATTATTAGCAGGCAGGAGCCAAGCTTTAGGGCTCTTGGCAGGGAGGCGCCTACCGAAGCGTGTGTGTGTGTGTGTGTGTGTGTGTGTGTGTGCGTGTGTGTGTGTGTGTGCGGCGATGCACGCATGGACACGGTCGTGCTTTTAAGAGGTAATCTGAGAATAGAGTAAATGTTTTTCATACATATTCGTGAGAAATCAATGATTGTGATGAAATTATGAGAAGAGATCTCGTATGGCGTCCAGAAACCTAACACCCAACGTCCAGACACGGTTAAAAGATAATGTCCTCTACGTCTATATTTAAGTTTTACCTTGAAACGTGGATTTGGTTTCAGCGTCAGGCTCCTGTCGTGCTTTTCCAAAGACACAAAAGCCTTCAATCTCAGCAGAGGAGTTCTCAGAAATCCATTAAAGGCTCCTCTGTGGCCGCAGACATTAGTAACATGTTTAGTGGTAAGCCCACAGAGGACCTTGGGAAAAACTGTAAGACAATGAAGGAAGCAAAGCCTGACTCAAATTGGCTTTTAACATGCAAAGGATCACTGAGGCCGGGGACTCACTACTTTAAAAAGTAACAGACAGAACTATGCCATGTACTGATTCATGTTTAAAGGAGCCTGATTACGCTCATTTTCAGGTACAACATTGTATTTAGATCCTGTCCTTTCTAAATCGGTCCGTGAGTCTGGTGGTTTTTCGACCTGATACTGCGGTACCGCTTTTCTCCGGAGCGCTTGGTGGTGTGTTGTCTGGAAGCTCATCAAGCATTGCCGGTGATTTACGCCGTGACATTCTGCCGCTGACGGATAGCCACATTACTGCCAGCCGCATCACACAAGACAAACGGCGATGGTGGCCGTTACTGAAGGGTTTCTGGGGTGTCGTAGGATGTGGAAGAGATCTACTATCAGCAGGGTTACTTATAAAAATGTAATCCGTTACAGTTACCTGTTGTAATAGAAAAATATTATACTCACTTACTTACTTTAATAATATAATTGTGTGATTCGTATTTGCGAATGTTTATATTTACTACTTGTCACACTTCTTAGCTAAGCTTCCTTATTAAGAAGATATGTTGCAATGTTGTTAGTTACACTCGATGAGCACCAACAGTATGACCTTCAACTCAGTTGATAATAATAATAATTGAACCGTAGAACTTCCTGATATGGCCTCTCTAACTTCCAGAATACTCCTTTCATGATCACCAAGCTTCACCCCTCCCTTTCTCCTCTCTCTGTGTTTAAATAATGCAACCCAAACTCTACTCTTAAGGCCCGGACACCAAAGAACTAACACCAAAGAACTGACGCAGACAGACCCCCGGCTGTTGGGTCTCTGCGTCTTGGCCATGTGTCGCACTGGAGCCCACCGCAAAGACTTCAGCCGACGGCCAAGTAGCACGTACGAACTGCGCATGCGTGAGTGGCAACAATTCTCCTTACCAGCAGGCGGCGGTAGTGTGTATTCGTCATTCAAAAGAGGCAACAACCGGAAGACAGACTGCGTGATAACCGAGAGAAGAAGAACAGACTGCGCGATAACCGAGAGAAGAAGAACAGACTGCGTGATAACCGAGAGAAGAAGAACAGACTGCGTGATAACCGAGAGAAGAAGAACAGACTGCGTGATAACCGAGAGAAGAAGAACAGACTGCGTGATAACCGAGAGAGGAAGAACAGACTGCGCGATAACCGAGAGAAGAAGAACAGACTGCGCGATAACCGAGAGAAGAAGAACAGACTGCGCGATAACCGAGAGAAGAAGAACAGACTGCGCGATAACCGAGAGAAGAAGAACAGACTGCGCGATAACCGAGAGAAGAAGAACAGACTGCGCGATAACCGAGAGAAGAAGAACAGACTGCGCGATAACCGAGAGAAGAAGAACAGACTGCGCGATAACCGAGAGAAGAAGAACAGACTGCGCGATAACCGAGAGAAGAAGAACAGACTGCGCGATAACCGAGAGAAGAAGAACAGACTGCGCGATAACCGAGAGAAGAAGAACAGACTGCGCAATAACCGAGAGAAGAAGAACAGACTGCGCGATAACCGAGAGAAGAAGAACAGACTGCGTGATAACCGAGAGCAGAAGAACAGACTGCGTGATAACCGAGAGAAGAAGAACAGACTGCGTGATAACCGAGAGAAGAAGAACAGACTGCGTGATAACCGAGAGAAGAAGAACAGACTGCGTGATAACCGAGAGAAGAAGAACAGACTGCGTGATAACCGAGAGAAGAAGAACAGACTGCGTGATAACCGAGAGAAGAAGAACAGACTGCGTGATAACCGAGAGAAGAAGAACAGACTGCGTGATAACCGAGAGAAGAAGAACAGACTGCGCGATAACCGAGAGAAGAAGAACAGACTGCGCGATAACCGAGAGAAGAAGAACAGACTGCGTGATAACCGAGAGAAGAAGAACAGACTGCGCGATAACCGAGAGAAAAAGAACAGACTGCGTGATAACCGAGAGAAGAAGAACAGACTGCGCGATAACCGAGAGAAGAAGAACAGACTGCGCGATAACCGAGAGAAGAAGAACAGACTGCGTGATAACAGAGAGAAGAAGAACAGACTGCGCGATAACCGAGAGAAGAAGAACAGACTGCGTGATAACCGAGAGAAGAAGAACAGACTGCGTGATATAAACAAGCTTTCGGCATGGCTGAAACGACACGACGGTGCAGTTCTTTATACAGTCTATGTGCGGGACACACCGATCGGAGTAGGGCGACAGGACGCTAATCTTCGGCCTGACGCCCATCGGCGGTCAAAGTCGGCTTGGTGTGTCCGGGGCTTTAGTCTTTCACTCTGCAGACCGTATGCTCTCTGTATGACTGACTGAACTCTCTTGCAAGAAATAAAATACGACAAAGACAGCTGAATGGTTTGATTCTCTACTGTCTTTCATCCTTTCTTTATAACTTATGCCGTTGATTGTGATTTCAAAATGGTGTCTGTCATCATCAGGACAACAGCTGGAAATGAGAAATGTCGGCTAAATCTTCCCCATTTACTGTTTTTTGGGACAGTTGATGAATGGGGACTGTCCACGGCGCTATGAACAAATAAACTAAACGAAGTTACCTATTTTTCGTATCCTGATGATCCCGTTACTTTAAACCCCTGGTTATAAGATGCCGGTGTTGGAGGTTAGACTTTTTAATATCAGTGATTAGATTTGAAACCAGCGGGGGGGCAGGATTGTTGATGATGACATGTTGGAATAACCTGCTCAGATGCTTTATCTCGACGCCTCTCGCTGTCACATAGAGTTTGAATCTCCAGAAATCCCCCGCAAAGCCCAGCTTCACATGATGGATATGCACAGTCAGCTGTTATCAAAATAATTAGTGTTTAATCACCGAACGTCTCTGCTAGAAACATCCAATTAGAGCACGTGCACGGACACTCAATCTTTCTCCCATGGGGATGTAGATCAATGTAGATTGAGAAGCCAGTCTCTGTCATTTGAGTTGTAGTTTAAAGGTCACCTATCATGCTATTTTTGGGCAATAGCATAGGTCTCAGATATATAAAAATACTTCCTGTTTCAAAAGTGCTGATTCGGGGTATGAAGCGTTTTGAAAATGGAACACTTTTGCAAGCACAGACACCATAAAGGCTTTGTTTGGTGGGTCTGTGCTGCAGGATTGTATCTGCCTCAGCGCCTGACGTGCAGCTCACTCAGACAAGATTGGATTCTCCTTCAAACAAACGGCTCAGATAAGACGGCGGTCCTGAAATACTCCCCCTCGATGTACACACTGTTTGTTCATTGAGGAAATGTAGGATAGTGCTGAGAGTGATACGACGGTGACAGCAGGCTTTGTTTTCAGATGTTACTGAGCATTAACTTGTTAAAGCAAATACAGTGAGTGACAGTATACGATAAGAGGGTGTACTGTGTGTCATATTTGCACCCATTAAACCCTCTTTACGTACTAGAAAAACACTGTAAAACTTCCTGGGATTTTCTTGTGTTTTTAAATACTTTCTGAACCAGCGATTGTTCACTAAAGCCGCAGAATCCCTTCTTGGCTTGTCCGGCGTTACATGTGTTGTCAAGGCTTTGCTTCTCATCCAAACTATTTTGGTCCGAGTCCCTCTCAGATCACACTGAGCCGCGCTGGAGTCCCGCCAAGAAACATCAATACTACATTGGCGCTTTCATAGATTGGTCTCATTGCACTGGAAAAGTGTTGATTACAGAAGCTGCAGCGCTGTCACTCTGCATCTGCACACGCATGTAAAGAAAAAGCAGTGGAAGTAGCTAAACAAAGGGGTAGAAGTGCTATAAACAGATTATGCATGAGCCCGGGGTGAGACAGAGTGTTTGTGGATAAGCACAGACTTTCTGGGAAATTACATTTTATGCATGAAGATGTGGTTTGAACTCGCTGTGCTGTTCTGAATCAGGACTATTTAGTATCTCTCCTTACGCCACATGGCTATTGTGGAAGAAAGCTTGGGTGTTGAGGACTTGGAAATGCTAAACTAAGATAACCTCGAATGAAAATGTTCAGCGACAATGTAGAGGTACTGTCCCCTTTATGTAGTGATGTGGGAAGTTAGTGATTTCTATGCTGGAAACCACGGATTGTATCCAAAGGTCTGGGTTATTTTATCTAAAACGCACTACCTGAAGACGCTGTTGAAAAGCTCAATCTAAATCAGTGGTTCTGAACTGGTCAGGCCTCGGGACCCACTTTTTACTTGGTCAATACATCGCGACCCAACATCTTGAAGCACTCAAATCTATTCAACAAAAAATGGTGCTGTAATATATACGCTTTTCAGCATACAATATTAATTAAAGTGAAGTACAGTGCATATATCCCTGATATCCCTTCACAGAACTAAAGTATGCTTTTAAAAAAGTTTAATGAGATGATGGAATCAAAGCTGAACTATATAAAAAAGCACACATGCTGAAAACCTAACCCCAGCAGGGGATCTGGGGGGATTCTCCCCCAGGAGATTTTTAGAAATAATAACATAAACTATGCATTCTGGTACACTGAGAAGAAAATAAATAAATCTATTACTAACCGACATGTTAATAATATGATATGCCATTGTTTGTTTTTCACTTTGTTCTGACATCTTGCTGCGAGAAGAGCAAAGAGGAGAGAGTCTGTGTGACTTACTTTAAATTGTGGGTAAGGGGAGATAGCCCCCATTGTTCTGTGACCTGTCAATCATCAGACCGGGGGTCATATTTCATTATGTGTTCATTTGTATCTGAAGTTGTACCCATGGATGTATAAAGAAGAGTTATACCGCTAAGTTATTCTCCGTGGGGACTTCCGGCAACACTCTTGATTCTGATTGGCCAGAAGACTCGAAAAAACATCAGCAAAGATATTTTATTGAGAAGATGATCACTACGTGACAGAAGTTTTCAAAACCGTTTATGGTCTCCGGTACTTCCAGTCCAACGCCGACTGCATGCACAGCGTTAGAAAGTCGGGCCTTCAAAATAAAAGTTTGACTTTTTCTTCACTCACACATCCGCGACCCACTCGAAACGGGTCCGCGACCCACTCGAAACGGGTCCGCGACCCACCAGTTGAGAACCACTGATCTAAATCATGCTACTCACAGCGAAAATGTTCTTTTTGAACAAGTGTTGGTCAAGATTTGAATACAATCTCCCTCGTCTATGCACCTTACAAGAAGTTGATGCTGTGCCCAAAAACTAGGCATACCATGTCTGCGATGTAGATTTTTGCAAAGATGTCTCGGAAACAGAGACTGTTAAAAGTAGTAAACTAAGATAACCTCATGATATACCTCGAATGAAAATGTTCAGCGACAATGAAGAGGTACTGTTCCCTTTATGTAGTGATGTGGGAAATAAGTAATGTAGTGATTTCTATGCTGGAAACCACGGATTGTTTCCAAAAGTCTGGGTTATTTTAGCCAAGACGCACTCCCCGATGAAGCTCAGAAGAAGAAGAAGTTACAATGTGCCCGAAAGCTAGGCATACTTTTATCCATATCTGTGATGTTGTCTGCAAAGATATTTCAAGTGGACTTATCATGCTATTTCAAGCCAATAGCACAGGTCTCAGATATATATAAATATATAAAAAACATGTCTATGAAGTGTTTTGCTCAAAATACCAAACAGATCATTCTAGCCATGCCTCATATCCCTCTGTTTCACTTCCTGTTTCAAAAGTGCTGATTTGGGGGATAAAGCTTTAAAGAGGAGGGGGCTGAGCTCATGCGGGACCCGGCAGCTACCGTCTAAACTAAATGCTGCCGTGATGAAACGCCATATCATGGATTATCAAGGATCTGAAACAGTCTGGAGCTCAAAGGCTTTCTCTCTTGCCGGTTATACCACAAGGTGAGTTCCTTTTTACTTCCTGCTTCTTCACACACATGCTCTCCAGTACAGGTTAGCTCTGAGTGTTAGCGATGCTAATGTAAACACAGACCATATTACGTCCAAAACAGTCGGGCATTGTTTCTGATAGCAGCTTTCTGATTGGGCCGTGGGTCCACATTTCAGATATGACGTCATATCGGACGCAAATCTGGATCAGCTCCGTTGTTCCCCGTTTTTAGAGATTTGGGTACGGAGGAAAAGAGAGAGGGTTTTATTTTCTGACGCTGCGTGAGTTCCCCGACACACCGGGGACACACCGGGGACACACCGGGGACACACCGGGGACACACCGGGGACACACCGGGGACATGTATTTATGTATACAAGACATCAGAAAGTGCATTTTGCATTATAGGTCCCCTTTAAGAAAGTGAGACTTTCTTGGCTATTCCAAATGGATCTTCTTGTGATTAAATAAGCAATGTTTCTGTCCAGCTTCAAGGCTTTCCTTCCTCTTGATCATCAACCTTAAAAGATCCCAGTTAATCCAACAATGAATGTCTCCGGTGAAAGAACTGAAGCTGTATCACCTCACGTTCTGCTGCATTACTCCTTTTCTTTTACCTGCAATACTCACAATTTCTGACACTTACAAATTGATTTTCCCTCGCTGCCTCCGAGCCTCTTTCCTCGACTGCACACGAGGAGTGGCGGGATTGGATCTGTAACAGTGATTTATCTCCAACATGCATTTAAATTGTCACCTGCAGATGACACCAGAAATGTCAAGGCTCTCTCTTTTGGCCCCGTCTCTATTTCCTGTCAGCTTCGTGAACAACGGAGGCACGTCTGAGATGAAGGGCTAATTGGATTGCCATATTTTCACACGGGAGAATACAAGTGTTAGCGATAAAAGGGCTTCACACAGTGGCCTTGTTTGACTTCCTTTTTTCTCCTGCTTAATCCCCTTCTTGGTCCGCTGAGATTTTTCTTTTTTACGTGCGACCAGCCGGAGCTTAAGCCCTAATCTCTTCCTCAGTATATGAAAAGAAACCAGCTATCACTCCTTTGGTTTTCTCCTCCCACTAATTCAGATCAATTCTCTCACACCGTCCACTCTCTGCTACCCAGGGAACCTTCTGTTGCTATAAGTCATGTTTTACAGCTACATGGACGGCTATATAATCTCTGCCAACGCCCTTCTCTCTCACACACAGACACACGCACACGCACACGCACACGCACACACACGCACACACACGCAGACCTCTGGGACGCCAGTAGAGGCTGTATAGATTGAGTTGTTGCCTCTACTGTAAATGAGTGACTCAGAGGAACCCTAGCTTACTGTGAATTGAATAAGTGTTTATTTATATGTGATAATATCTGTGTGCATTCTGATCGATGGTACCTGTTGTCATGACAATGTTCATATAATCATTTCAATAATATACATAGATGATGTCTTATACTCTGTCCTATATGTGTTCAACAGAGACGTACGTTTAGGATTTACCTTTCAGGAAGGGCGAAAGGTGGATTTGCAAATGGTTAAGAACTGGGGGGTGTTATTTTTTAATGATGGGGATGTTTAGATGATGCCTAAAATAATCATTTATCAGTTTCTCTTAAAAATATGGGTTAAAGGGAACCGTTTTTAGATCACATGGAGTCAACGGAGGGTGACCAACACGCTGAGTGGGCGGAAAGCACCTTTAAGGAAATGTCTCGGCTCATAGAGAAAGTCCTGGCCACACACTGGGTCTTTAGGCCTCAGAGGATCGTCACACATCCTCCGTCAGCAGCCGCTCTGCAGGTGGGAGTCCGGAGGGTGAATCTCCTCCTGCGTCAGCGAAAGAACTCGCGATAAACCAGGTTTATGGGGGGGGGCGGGGGGGTGCACAATAACTGGCCGATTACGAGGTCTGAATATGGGGGTTGTTGTCACCACGGGGGGCTGTTATCAGACAGAAACATGGCTGCTGGAAGATTAAGACAGAAAGTGAGGAGGAGCAGCATGTCTGGGTGAAGTGTCCTTGAGCACAGCTCTTCAGGGGCATTGATAGTGTTGGTCTCTTTGTTTTGAACCTGATCTCTGACTCCTATGAAGGGGTTAGACCTATAACTGAAATGTTTAGGAATACTTCAAACCTGTCAATAATGTGCAATATATATATATATATATATATATATCTCTTCTCACGCTATCGCCTCAAAACCATGGGTGCTCGAGCTTTCAGCTGCTCGGCTCCCAGACTCTGGAACTCCCTACCACGACACATCCGATAGTCTGACTCCATAACAACATCAAAACCCAACTCAAAACCCACCTGTTCAAACTGTACCCTGTGTCCTTCTGTGTCCTTCTGTGTCCTTCTGTGTCCTTCTGTGTCCTTTTGTGTCCTTCTGTGTCCTTTTGTAGTCAATTTCCTGTTGTTTGTCTTGTCTTACCCCGGCTGATACTTCACTAAATCCACTGTTTTAATTTGTAAGGTAAAATTGTAAATGTAAATCTGTAACCCTGTAAGGTGTCCTTAGGTGTTATGAAAGGCGCCCCCTAAAATAAATGTATTATTATTATTATTATATATGCCGTTAATAACTGGGCTGCTACATCTTCAAAAGTGTATTTTAGAAATGTTTATCTTTAATATTTATTTCATGCATGCTACTTAGTTCATATGAAGCGGTCTTTGGTTCTGTTCTGCTGTAACAATGTACATTCCCCCTCTTTGGGACGAACACAGGCATTTAGATTCTGTTCTGTCACTAAATGTAACTTCCCAAACATATTAAAGGGGCCCTTTTCTGCTCACTGTCAGGTTCAAATGTCCGCTGTGAGATGTCGACATGCGCATCAAACTATGTGTTATACAATCTAACTATCTGTTGTAAAATATGTAGATGTGTTTGGGAGTAGACCTGAGGGGGTCCAGCAGTAGCAGAGCGTACACGGCTGCATGGTGATACTACAGTGTGAGTGCAAATTAAAAAGGCTAATTTAAGCAGCCGAGCCCCAGATCTTTCATTAAGTTGAAGGCACATTTTGGAGCAGTGAAAGACCCTCTTACTAAAGTAAAACAATGTCCTACATCAGACACGCCTAACGGTGTGTAAGCGATGTGATAATATACATCCATGTTTCCTTGCATTATTTCCTCACACGATCAAAGGTTGTGTAGTTGTTCTTTCTTTGCTCCGTGATACAGCAGTATATCCATTTTAACCTGTTGTCTTCCTGTCAAACGTGCACCTTTTGACTGTTTAGAAAGAAGCATATAAACCATAACTAAAATCTGTGTTACACCTTTTAACCAATTTAATTCTGACTTTTTACGACAAGTTTCACTTTTTAAGGTTGTTTTTGGAGGCAAATAGAGAAAATACCCCTAACCCCTAACCCCTAACCCCTAACCCTGATCTGTCACCATCCTAATGTTATGTCACGTTTTTAGTTTAGTCTGTCTTGTTTTGGGTGTTATTTTTCTGTCCTCCCTGTCTTTTGTCTTCCTTCCTGTGTTTTTCATCCTGTGTCTGATTGTCTAATTGTGTTCACCCGTTGCCCTTGTGTTTCTACCTCCTTTGCCCAGCTGTTTCTTGTCCCTTGATTACCCCTCTCTGTATTTAGTCCTGTGTTCCCCTGTGGGTTCATTGTTTGTCTCTCCTGTCTCCCTCCATGTAGGTCACGGTCAGTTGTGTGTGTTTATGCTACCTTGTGCTATCTATGTTTATGTTCATCAGCTTTTAAATAAAGCTCGCTTTTGTTTCTAGACCTTTTACCTGTTTTGCATTTGGGTCCTCCTTTTCTGCGATCTTAATAGTAGTGATGGCGAGATGAAGCTTTGAAGCTTTCCAGCCAATTGGTTCGCTAAAGGGTTCATCTCATGAGGCTTCATCATGGGCTTCATCTGAACACAAACCCCCTGCTGGTCAAAGTGTGTACAACAGGCAGATTGGACATCTCAACAGTGTGCTCTATCTCATACCGAGTTCCCATTGAGTAAAGCCTTAACTCTAAACAACGAACATTAAATCATATTTTCATGTTAACAATATTGTATTTATTCCAGTTGAATGATTGTGATGGAAAAGCCTAAGGAGGCTGGTAAACATTGCAAAGAGGGATTTGTATTCCTTAATAATATTCATAAACGTAACCCTGGTGTAGCCGGAGAAAGGCTGAACCATATCAAAGAATACATTTATTAACTACATTATCTCATTTAGCTGTAGCTTTTATAAACAACAACAAAGACGTATTGTTCAGGCGTTGAACCAGGGACCCTGCGGTCAGGAGTCAACTGCTTTCCAGCTGAGCCGCAGCACACACACTAAAGCTCCCTGAAAACACTGCAACATATTTATTCCTGTATTTATTCATGTTTTTATTCCTACTTTTATTTATGCTTGTATCTATTTATACTTATGACATGTTCCGATCTCTCTATGAGTGAGGGTCTGAGCTCTCTTGATTCCATCGTGTCACCGGGCCCGGGTACAGGAGGGGTGATATGGTTCTTGTTATACATCCATGGGTATTATGAGCGTTGTGGTTCAATGGCTCAACCGATCTGAAGCGCTTCCTGAAGCAGTCACGTGGTATCGACAGGCAGCGAGGCTTCGTTTGTCATCGAGGACGTCACTGGCCCAAAACGATACGAGCCTCGATACATGCTTCACAAAAAGCTTCGGGGATTACTCGACACACGCTCCGAAGCAATACGTAACATCACTACTTAACAGTGATCTTAACATGATCTTAACATGATCTAATAACATAAAAAACAGCAACATTTGACCACCCCAGGAACACAGGAAGGTTAAAGCAAAAGTCACGAGCTTCCGTCTTTCAATTATTTTAACCGTCCTCGACTTAACGTTGTGTTTTCCAGCTGTTGAACGTCTGCCAACAGAAACACTGACTCAGCACAGCATCAAAAGCACATTTCCTTTAATATCTTCGCCTCCAAACAACCAACACTTTGAGCCACATTGTTTATCCAGTAGGCTAACTAGCTAATTGCTTAACCCCCCCCCCCGCTCTCTGTAATCCACCTTTCCCTGCCACTGCCATAATTGCAGAGTGAGATAATTGTTTACATACCGCAGGACACACGAGCGGACAATAGAGGCCTGTGCGACAGATGAAAAAAGAAAAAGTCCCTCTCTGGTCCTCAGGCGACCTTCAGAGGAACGTGAGGAGTTCATGTGGCTGCACACTTTATTGGATTGATGACAGATGATGCGTTAATGACTGCAGCATGTGATCGTTTCTCCCTCTGCGTGTTCAGACGGAGCGTCCACACTACAGCTTCAAAAAAAGCTTGGAGCTGGGCGTGTCTGAAGCTTGGGGATTTTATTCGAGCAACGCGACCAACAACCAATCACATGAATCTCCCGCCCACTGTCTCTGCCACCTCCCTCCATGCCTGGTTCCTCCGGTTTGTATCCCGGTAGGTGAAGAGGGTCTGGTCAGACAAAACCGGGTGATTTGCTACGGCGATAAATAGTTTCTCCATCTTTTTTTGAAATATAGAAATCAACGGTGGGATATCTCTCCCAGCTTAGACGCGGTTTGATTGGCTAGCGCTTGAGCTGTCAGATTTTCAGAAACGGGATTTGATTGGCTGGCGCTGGCTACTCTGCCGTCAGAAGTTGAACATTGTTCAACTTCTGACGGCAGAGACGGACCGCTATGCTACCCATAATTCAGTTCGGCGAAAAGCGAGGCAACGTGACGTCACCCCATTAAAGTGAATGGGCAGACGCGTTGGAAACTGTTTTTGAAGCTGTCGACGCTGTAGTGTGGACGCAGCGGGACAGTGGTCAGCAAAAGCAAAGCTACATGATCTGCTTTCTGATCTGTTTCTGATGCAGAGTTTCAGAGAGCTTATGTTCTGCTAATTAGGAAAGCTAATAGTAAAGAAACAAATCCCCCCCCTCTCCCCAAAAGGTTGTCGTTTTTCAGATACTTTACTTCTACCTGAAGTCAAACTAAGCTGTCTTTTCTATGACCTTAAAATGTTTAGTTTCTGAAATGGATCGTTGTATAAAATATTCTACTTCAAGTTGAGATGATTTGGTGGATGTTAGGATGCTTAAAGGGACAGTGTGTGCCTTAGCACTAGTACCTTTTTGAAATGTACTGAAGGGCATTGCACACAATATGTCGGCTTTTAAAGATATGTATTGTACAATTTCACACATTTTGCAAGACACCTTAAACAGTCCATGTTATCGGGCAATACACATTTAATGTCGATTGTTAATTATTCATGTTACTTAGTATGCAGAGTGGATATTGCGGTCATTTGTTGTGGTAACTAAAATCTCCACGCAGTGAAAATAGAGCCCACTTCAGTGTAATAATCCTTCTCTTTCACACTGAGTGTCCATTAGTGTTAACGGCTCTCACAACGCAACGTGACGACTGACCAGACCAGTATGAATTTGGGCAAATTAGCCCGAAGGCGGCATGTGTGCATGGGATCATGGGATTTACTAAATGGTGTTTCCATAGCAACAGTGATTTCTTTCCCCCCACACTGCAGGTGATTATTGTGTGGCCGTCCAATCAGCCGTGGCCTACCTGATATTGGGGGTTTTGAAGGGGCTGCAAGGTTGTGTTTAGAATTTGTTTTATACAGCTTGGTCCGGTGAGAATGAACACATTTAAACGGCTATAAAAGCAGAGAAAATGCTAAATAAGTGCATCAAATAAGAGAATGTAGAGAGAACCAGTATAAGTGTACATGTTTTGTTTTAAAATAACTTCCATGTGTGGAATAAACAAATAAATAAATAAGATGAAAACCAGACATCAACACAAGAGTACCAAATCTAAAAATGCAATTTAAAATGCCTATGGACCCACCTGCTATTTGTTCATAACATGCGTATATAGGTTCATGCTACCTCAATCAAACCTTTGCATTATCATAGTGACATCCCAGGTTTATATTTCCAGCTTTCAAAATGTTTCGTGCGTGATTTCGGGTCCAAAATGTTCATATAGTATGAAAAGAATAACTATCAGTTTGTATAGGTGAGGGTGTTTTAAAGAAATACCAAAACATTGACATTCTAAATGGGGTTTAGTAAGACAAGTCTAAAGGATGCGAAAACCAAATTAGCCCAGGACTCTAAAGGGTTAATAATAATAATAGATTTAATTTGTTAGCGCTTTTACAGGTGCTCAAAGACGCTTTAAGAAGTTCAATTGAATTAAATTGCTACAATGCAGCTGAAGCAAAGCATTTAAATGTGTTTTAGTTCCAGATTAAAAGTGTTCGATCAGCTACTGTTCAAACATCAGTGCTAAAGGTTGGCTTCACCTTTACTTAAACAACAAGTAGACTTCCTGTTTGTTGTTATTGACCTGATGGGGGAGGAATAAGAGTGTCTTTAAATTAGTGTCTTAGAGCCAAAGCAGATCATTTACTCACCAACAGAGACTCTTGATTTGAGGTCGTTTTCAAAGCACCGTTCACAGAGTTATCAGGCCGCTGATATCTGTCCCTGCAGCAGATTGACTGACTGTTGTTTCTAGCAAACAACAGTGCAGATTGTGCCAGGCTCTGATTGCAGACCAGCAGGAGGAAATACATTTCCGTTAAACGTCTGGATATCTCTGGGTTTATTCCAAACAGGCATATGAACGAGCAGTAAAATGCTAAAGGAGATTTATTGACCTCGATAAGCAGGTTGTTGCAAATACGTTGTGGTGAAATGCACAGCAGATTGTATTTACTCAATGATCCAAACTGTGTTCAATTTAGTGTTGTAGCCTTTTTCTATACCGACATTAATAAAGGAGGACTGATCCTTAAAATAACATCAACAACAGAAACGTTTACCTTCGACATGATTATCTTTAAACTGATTATCAGTCCACTTAATTACTTCCACTCTCACTTAATTCTAGCTATTCATGCATCTGTGTGTGTTGACGTTGGATACATCTTAATGAATAATAAACGTTCCTACTTTTACAATTGCACAAAACGACGAGGGAACAATGAAATACACTCCAACCCAGTTCATATCTCTTCATACAGAAAGTGAAAAACACTCGAGGTTTCAACCCTGGTCTCAAAAGCGATTGCTATGAACTTTTTTCCGATGATATTTGGCAATGTCGCCCTCCGGATGAATTGAAATAACTTCAGTGTCTCGTCTCGCTCTATATCCTCAGGTTAACGCCATCATTTCAATGACATTTCCATCAGTCTGAGAACCAGAGACTTCATTTAATGTGGACTGAGGCTGGAGCCCATCCCAGCACACGTTAAGGGGGATTACGACGACAACCTTTTCCTTCAGTGAGAGCAGCCCCTTCTCCTCGGAGGATGTGGGTTTCCATCTGCAGCGGTTTGCAGTGTGAAGTCAAGAGTTCACATTTCGCCCCAACCTGCCCCGACTAGTTTAGTTTCCTGACCAGTAACGGAAACAACCTCTCATCACCTGCCCATCAAACCCACTCTCTTCCTCTTCTTCTTCTTCCTCTCCGGGTGATTCACTGCCTCCTAATTGGTCATTTTACTGCCAACATCCTGGAGTATTTGACTTCATGCCTCGACCTCCCATTTCACTTGTGGTGAGTTCTGTGACTGACCACATCTTTTCAACTTTGATCTTTATTTTCTATACTGTTGTTGTTGCTTTTCCCACCGATCCAAATGTTTTTAAATTGCTCTCTGGTCTAATTTCCAAGCCGCAGAAGGAATCTGTCAGCACAGTTTTTACTGCTAACTTACTGTTGCACGGGAAGATCACAAGCCCTTTGTCAAGGCCGTAGAAGTACAAATCTGGTTCAAGACCTCCATCCATTCGTCATCAACAGTTCCAGTCAATCCTCAATTTAAATGCACAGTTAAATCCCAGGTCAAATGTGCGTTGGAGGGTCTTGAGCAGGTTTAGATACATTACTGCTAAATTATGAACCATCCAGATCTCTCAGGTCTTCAGGGACTGGTCAGCTTTCTGTCCCCAGAGTCAGAACTAAACATGGAGAAGCAGCGTTCAGTTATTATGCTCCATCTGGAACAAACTCCCAGAAACCTGCAGGTCCGCTGCAACTCTGACTACTTTTAAATCCTGAGCCGTTGTGTTCATCAGTAAAGTGGAACTTCTGTGTGAACTATTCATATCTTAAACTGCACTGTAACTTTGTATTCATGTACTTTTTCTTTTAATGTTTCTTTTATTATCTTTTACAGTTTTTAAATGCCTTTGTCTGAATGTCTTTCATTTGTGTAAAGCACCTTGAATTGCCTTGTGTTGAAAGGTGCTATATACATAAATGTGCCTTGCCTTCTATTCAGTGATTGCATGTTAATTCTCTGTTGTCTGCTTTTTGATCTTGTCTCAATATTAGTCCTTGTTGACGTTGCAAATGGAGCAGCTGGGATGCCACAGAAATGTCAGATCGTCAATCGTATCATATCCGGAATCAGTTAGTGGAGAAAGCAGGGATTCGATGGCGCGTGGAGATTTAATCCCTCCATCTGGTCCTGGGTCTGCTCCTCGATCTCCTCCCAGCTGGATGATCCTGGAACACCTTCCTAGCCAGTTGGTATACTACTGAAATCATCTCAACTTCCTTTCTACACAAAAGGGGCAGCGACTCTACTCGAGTCCCTCCTGGATCACTGAACTTCTAACCTTACCCCTAAGGGAGATGCCAGCAACCCCTTTAGCTTTATTGAAGAGACTCAAGGTCTATTTTTTAAAAGACATACAACACTCAAATAGGAATGAAAAAAAGGCAGTTATACCGATGTTTCCACAGAGGTGACTGGTATCAGAATCAGAACACCTTTATTAGTCAGAGGGGAAATGCATCGTTACAGCAGGAAAGAGCCACAGGCAGCTTAATGTTACCTATGTTAAGAAAAAAATACTTTCCAAAATAGAAATCCTGTAACAGTTCTTAGAATGTAGCAGCCAGGTATATATTACAGTACAGCAGCCACTTGTCTGGAAATACCGAAGTCTAGAAACGGTTTTGAAAACTTTTGTCACGTAGTGATCGTCTTCTCAATAGAACATCTTTGATAATGTCTTCTGGCCAATCAGAATCAAGATAACGGCGTGGTGTTGTTGCAGGAAGTCCCCACGGAGAATACTTTTGCTGTAGTACATCTCTCTATACATCGATACAACATTACGTGTTGAATTAAGACCCCACGGTTTGATGATTGATAGGTGTGTGTGGCTGTCTTTCATTTTGACACACAGAACAATGTTATAATAAACATACTGTATGTTAAATGGATATATCTGCGTTCTTTCATTTATCTTTCCATTCCCACAATATACATAAAGAAATGGCATATTTTGGACATAGTTCGAATGGTGATTAATCTGATTAATTCATTTTTAAGCTGTGATTAATCTGATTACATTTTTTAATCGTTTGACAGCCCTAATATAATGTAATGTATATATTGCACATAGTATGATGGTATTTAACTGCAGCAAGTTACACAATTTACAAGATACAAAATGCCAAAAAAACACACTTGTAACGGTTCTAAGGATTAGCAGCCAGTTCTAGGTATCGTACAGAACTGAGACACGGATTTGAAAGCAGCATGATCACTGAATTATGAGAAACATTAAATCGACAGATGCATTTGTACATCAGATTTCTCAAGAGAGCATGGAACGTGTTGACTCGTGCATTACAAAACGTTTCACTAGCACTGCACCTCCTTGGTTTTCTAACAGTACACGCAAACAGTCGTTATAAGCAACCTGGAGCTTCTGGAGTACAATAAGCTCTAAAGAGGTTCACCTTAACCTTATCTGAACACCAAGAGAAGTCTCCGTGAGGATGTGTCCCAGATACTTAGTTTCACAGCAAACAGACAGCACCTGCCCTGACAGATAGACAAGTGGAAAACAAGGTTCTTATCCCCTGTTGTAATATCGTTCTTTTAGTCATAGTTAAGAGTAGGAATGAAGAAGAACCGGTAGATCGAGAACGTTGCCTTCTTTCTAAGCTTTCTCTTCGCCTCAAGCTCCTGCTGCTCCATTTTTCTGCCCCATCTCACATTCTATTGTTCCCTCACTCGAGAAAAAGACTCCTTCACCTAAAGTAAGGACAGACAGTCCATTGGTTTCCTGCTGAGAACAATTCCCTCGGGTTGAGAGAAGCTGATCCTCCTAACAGCCGATTCACACTCTGAAACTGATCCACTGACGACAGATCATCTGGATCGACACTTCACCTTCACATCCGTCATTCTTTCTCCGAATTGGCGGCAGGAATGAGTCACCACTTTGCGCTTAGTTTGATCAGGGTAAATAGAAGAAGGATCTCTGTTTGAACCATTGTCTCAGATGTGTGCAGGTTCAGATCAAACCGCAGCCCTTCTGACCTTTTAGTTTGCTTTGTGAGAAAGTTCGATGGGTCTCTTGTGCCTTTGCCTCTGTGCAAACACTTCAGAGGGAAAGCTGGACATTAATGGTATCTGCCGTTCCCCAAGCTGTTGACATTGGGCTGCCAGGAAGGAATCAGTTGAATGGTTTCTCTTCTTTGTCGACTCCACTGTCAGTGATTGACAGTGGAAGTTTCGATGTTCGAGGCTTATTGTTTGAATTTACGTCCGCTGAAAGCCCTGTTTTTACGGCGCTGCTTGGGTTTATGTGCAGCCGCTGTGCTACAGCTTGTAAACTTTGGCAACATTGCGAGGTTGATTAACGTCTAACAGCTTTGGTTGTTATTGCATGTCATTCACTGAAAACTGCCGAACGAATAAATCACGTATGCAAACTCTTAACACTGCCTGTACAGTATGTGTCAGATCTTAACCGTGTAAATGCATATCTATAATGTCCAACCTATTCCTCAGGATACATAAAAGACTACAACAAGATAAAGAGGGAGGTGTTCCAGGCACGTCCAGCTGGGAAGAGACCGAGGGGTAGACCTAGGACCAGGTGGAGGGATTATATCTCTTCGCTGGCCTGGGAGCGCCTTGGGATCCCCCAGTCAGAGCTGGTTGATGTCGCCAGGGAAAAGGAAGTTTGGGGCTCTCTGCTGGAACTGCTACCCCCGCGACCCGACCACGGATAAGCGGAAGAAGATGGATGGATGGATGGAAGATAAAGAGTAACTTAAAGTAGAACACCACATGACCTACAGAGTGGCAACATTTCTGTAACATTTCTAAGCATGCCTTGCTCAGTGGCTGGCACGGCTAAGCAATGTCAAATAATTTATTTCAAAATACTGCTACATAAAGCATTGAATGGTTTAGGCCCAGAACACATTTCTGACCTCCTGCTAAATGATTAACCGTCCGGATCTCGCAGGTCTTCAGGTCTGCTTTCTGAGTCAGATCTAAACATGGAGAAGTTATTCTGCTCCAAATATCTGGAACAAACTCCCAGAAACCTGCAGGTCCGCTGCAACTCTGACTACTTTTAAATCCAGGCTGAAGACTTTTCTTTTTGCTGCTGTTTTTTCTTGATATATTCACATCTCGCACTGTAACTTTTATTTCAACTTCACGCGTTGAAAGGTGCTATATAAATAAACTTGCCTTGCCTTAAGCTGTCAGACCACAGAGGAGACGCTGAACAGCTCTCTGAATACAAACGCTCATGGAGAGTATTATGGGCTGGATGTGGAGCTCTTAGGCCACCCGAGGATGTTTCAGATGTTTCCTGATGACCAGCTGATTGGCTAAATGCTGTTCTGAGGACTAGCGGTGCTAATAGAGTGGAGACTATGTGGTAATTCCAAGATTGACTTGTCAATGCTTTTAGGTAAGAGGCTTTTGCCCTTTTCCCCGCCTAGTTCCAGTAGCAGCTTGCCTCCTGCTGCTCTCTATGGACATCATACCTCCAGAGGCTTAAGGCTTATGGTACCTGTACCTAGAAAGGGAGGAACCAACAGGAGCTAAGGACTGCTGGTGGACTAATGTGTGTCCTTAGAGACAGGTTACTAGATTACTTTCCATTTTCACGGTGCCTCAAGTCTTGATGCTCCCACCCTGATATACTACCTAAGGAACTGTCTCTCTCTCTCTCTCCTCTCAATCGTCCCCCTTTAACACCTCAATTGACTGCTTTTTCTGCTTCAGGGAACGTTGTCTAACTCTAACCCACCCTCCCCCCCCCAAGAAACCAAGCAGGCGCCCCCCCTCCAGACAGGTGCAGAGGTCAAATAATGCTTTTTTTATGAGGAGACTGCGGGCACACTGATGCTATCATATTGTCTGCAGAGATGCCTGCGGATATATGACGTTGTAAAGCAATACTCGTGAGATGAGACATTTCATGAGATAAGATGCACTTTATTTATCCCTGAGGGGGCATGCGGTGATAAACATGTTTGTAACCATGCTGCCACTTTTTGAGTTTCACGGCGTGCCTGCCTGAATATATGCAAGTACAACGGTATATTGAATAGTGCTATATATATATATTAGGGCTGTCAAACGATTACAAAATGTAATCAGATTAATCACAGCTTAAAAATTAATTAATCAGATTAATCACCATTCCAACTATGACCAAAATATGCCATTTCTTTATGTATATTGTGGGAATGGAAAGATAAATGAAAGAAGGCGGATATATCCATTTAACATACATGTTGTGGTGACCACCTATTAACCACTGGGACATAATCCACACATGGAACTACAGGTTGGGGGTATTGTTCCGCACGGACATTATTGCATATTGTACCTCCGGTGTATATACTGTGTCCTCCTCCTTTTCTCTCTCTCTTGTCAACCCGGGCTGCGACCCGACAACATGTCTCTTTCTGCTCCGTATTAAAGTACCCTTTTTGCACCTTTGATGCACCGCCTCCGACTCCCATATCTCCCGGCACTACACTGGTGACTCTGATACGTCTTGGAAGTTTCCGGGACGGGGCCGAACACGGCAAAAGGAACTCGAGTTCCTTTCTCGAAATGCCGGGGATTTTTGGAGACGTCCGTGGCTGCCACCGGCACGCGGACTGAGGCTCGGTGCGCGCTCCGCAGAAGGCTGGAGACGTTGCTCGCCGTTCCCGCATCGGGGGGGACGATGCACGACCTGCTGGGTCGACCAGCAACCCCATTGCTACCTCATGGGGCTGTTTCTTCGGGGCGTGTGGCTGCACGTCCCAGCGGCGCTAGCTGGCGACGACTAGCAGCTATCCACGTGGGGCTAACGACGGCTAGCAGCTACCGATGGCTGCCAGCTAACGGCCTCAGCTAACGGCTAGCTGCTAACGGCTAGCTGCTAACGGCTATCGACCTTTTTGAGTTTTTTTTCTGGTGCCTGAGAGGAAGTTCGACCATGTCTGGTTGGCCTCGTGTGAATCCTCTCACGATTTCGCCCACCTGTTTTTGACCGTGGACAGTACGGCCCTTTTTGAGCTTTTTCTGGTGCCGGAGAGGAGGTTCGACCGGCCGGTTGACCTCATGTGGACACTCTCACCTTTTTCACCACCTCGACGGCGGTTCCAGACGCCACTCACATTCATCGACGCCTGGGTGGTGCACTCCTGGACCCCGTCTCGCCTCGACGGTTTCGGACGTCGCCCATGCGGCCATCGGCCCGGGGGTGGCGCGCTCCGGAGCCTGTCTGACCCCGTCTCGCCTCGACGGTTTCGGACGTTTCCCATGCGGCCATCGGCCCGTGGGTGGCGCGCTCCGGAGCCTGTCTGGCCTCTTCCTTCGCCTCGGCGGTTTCGGACGTCGCCTATGCTGCCATCGGCCCGTGGGTGGCGCGCTCCGGGACCCTGCCTGGCCTCTCCTCTTACCGTGGCTCACGGTTCACCTCGACGGCGGCTCCGGACGGCGCCCCGTCTGGCCTCTCCCCTGTCCACGGCTCCTTCCTCCCGGGGATGCTGCTCCTGCCCCCCGGGGACCCTGCTCCTGCCCCCCGGGGACCCGGCTCCTTCCTCCCGGGGATGCTGCTCCTGCCCCCCGGGGACCCGGCTCTTTCCTCCCGAGGACTTTGCGCCCGCCGCCGTGTGCCCTCGCCTGCGGCCGGGCAGCGCTCCTCCCTGCTGGGGACCACCGGGATATTCACGCCGTCCCCACGTCGCAGCACTGCGGCCCCCTTACGACGCCTACTGCGGCCCCGTTCCGGCCCGTCTCCCACCCCCGGTGAGGATGCCCTCGCCCTCGTTAGGGCCCCTGCCCTCTCCTGCGGCCGGGTCGCGCTCTTTCCTGCTGGGTTCTCCGCGACACCTACTGCGGCGCCCTTACGACGGCCCGTTCCATGGCCCGGTCCTCACCTGCGTCCTTACCCTCCTCAGCCCCTGTGGTGCTTCCTCCACGGACGTGGGGATATATTTTTCTTGCCATGTTTGAATTCTGGGGGGGCTTGTGTGGTGACCACCTATTAACCACTGGGACATAATCCACACATGGAACTACAGGTTGGGGGTATTGTTCCGCACGGACATTATTGCATATTGTACCTCCGGTGTATATACTGTGTCCTCCTCCTTTTCTCTCTCTCTTGTCGACCCGGGCTGCGACCCGACAACATGTCTCTTTCTGCTCCGTATTAAAGTACCCTTTTTGCACCTTTGATGCACCGCCTCCGACTCCCATATCTCCCGGCACTACAATGTATACGTTTATTATAACATTGTTCTGTGAGTCAAAATGAAAGTCAGCCCACACACCTATCAATCATCAAACCGTGGGGTCTTATTTCAACACGTAATGTTGTATCGATGTATAGAGATGCACTACCGCAAAGGTATTCTCCGTCAGGACTTCCTGCAATAACACCACGCCGTTATCTTGATTCTGATTGGCCAGAAGACATTATCAAAGATGTTCTATTGAGAAGACGATCACTACCTGACAAAAGTTTTCAAAACCGTTTCTAGTCTTCGGTATTTCCTGACAAGTGGCTGAAATCAATCTGACTAACTGCTGTCTGTGCAATTCACTCGGCGCGAGTTGGCGGACTTTATTTTGCTTACTTTAACATCATGTTTCATGGTGGGGCTAAGCCATTTCTTGGTATGGCTGTAGCCTACCCCAGCGCTGCCACTGGTGGGATGTATGGGGCGGGCCATTCTGCACATGCGTTAAATGCGTTAAATATTTTTAACGCAGTTACATTACATTACATTTAGCTGACGCTTTTATCCAAAGCGACTTACAATGACCAATTTCAGGGACATTCTCCCTGGAGTAACTAAGGACTAAGTGCCTTACTCAAGGGCACACTAGTGGTGGTGTTCCTGGCGGGATTTGAACTCACAACCTTCCGATCTTCAGCCCACCTCACTATCCATTAGACCACCACTATCCCTAATTATTCCCTAGTTAATTCAAAAAATTAATTACCGGCGTTAACTTTGACAGCATTAATATATATATTATACTCTGTAATCTTAACTATATCTGATAGCTCAAGCCCTCCTTTCATTAGTCTTCCTTTAAAACAGAGGATGAATGTCTTGTTTATCAGAAAATAGTGCGGTTGAGTGCATTTTAGGTTTGTACGTTCACGTCCATGTGAAAGAGAAACATCAGTAGTGTCCCTGTCCATTAAACACCTGTTGTTCCCATAACCAGAAAAAGAGTGATGTACTTTCCCAATAAATCATGTCGCTAAGACTAGGCTCATCACTTTGAAGCAATCCTAAATCAAATCTGTGCAAAAGTTAAAGTTTATTGAACAAACAATAACCAAAGCAGGACTATAGGATCAACAGGAAAGAGCAGGTTCAGCCCGTTGGTCATCCACACACCAGGTGCCGTAAATACCTGACCACATCATGTGATCTTTGGATATACAACCGTGTGTGGTTCAAACAAATAAGTAGAACACCAGGAATAATAAGCAACGGCTCAAATCTGTGAATCAAAATGTAATAATGCATCAATATTATTTACTAAATGTATTGATATTTAAGAAAGGTGTAGAAATAATTCCTCTGATTAACCCCTGGAGCGACCAGTGTGGATATGTAACATTCATGAGAGTAAAGGTAAAGGACTTCTGTTCACACACATATACAAGTTTACATCTGTGTCTTTATTGTTTCAAGTTAACAGAACAGGTGAACACGTAACATCTCAGTTTAAGGACAAGTTGTGCGAGATGCACAAACTGAGGGAAAAGTATCTGAACAAGTCGCATCGTTCCACTTCCCCCTCCAGTTGTTGTGTACACAGTCTTCACCCATGTTGCTCCCTCAGCAGGGTCAGAGCTTTTGATCAGGAATTTGACAAAGTCCTCTTCCTCTGTGCTGTGGATAGACACCAGGTTGCCTCCCTGGGACACACAGTAGAGCTCTGCATCAGCCCAGGTCCTCTCTGTGTTGAAGTACTTGTAGCAGCGGCTGTTGAAGGAGAACCAGAAGGAGGGACAGGTGTCTTGTTGTAGCTCCATTGGAGGGTGATCTGAAGAAGACACAGCACCCAGAGCCAGGCCCAACAATTGTGAAGCTTCAAGTGACAGGCTGCTTCTTTATATATGTGTAGGAATGTGACGTCATTGTCACGTGACGTGATCACATGACCGGTGCCCGGTAAAATGTAAGTTATAAAAGTTTTTCCGGCAGTTTCAGAAAACCTTTCTCTTGGCTGCACGCGCACCGTTATCTCCCTCAAGGTAGGACTCGTGGGTTTAAGGTGGTGTTATGGTCTTTTCAATGAACCTATGGAAGGGTCTCAGGTCTGTTTGGATTTCATTAGGGCGAGGGCAAGATACGGTTTCCCATCATGGAGGGAAACTCTTCAGACATTCAAAGCACGAGACCTGGGGCCTCATTTATAAAGCTTTGCGTAGGATTCACGTGGGAAGGTGGCTTACGTAGGAGAAACTGTAAGAAAGTATCGGGGAATCCCTCCGGAGTGGAGTCATGACGACTGGATCTGAATTTTTGTATTTGTGTCCCAGCTGTCGATCAGCTGTGCGCAGCGTCTCCACTGCAGCCTGTGCGTCTGAACCGCCCCCGCAGCAGTGGCGGCGCCAGAGTATTTTTGTTGGGTAATCTATGGTAGGGCTAACCCATACAGTGGTGGGGCTCAAGTCAGTATTGTGTATTTCTAACTTTAAAACGTTTTGGAAGTGTCTTTTGTTTTGGTTTTGGGGTCTGATTTATCGTTTCATCCTGTCTCTCTGCTCGTATCGATGTTGTTTTCAGCAGCAACAGGCACACACTAAATCAGAAGCTAGCTGGTGCACCTTGTGGAGCATTCAGCTGCTAAAGAGTTCTATATCTCACTTGTGGTTTATTACATACAGTCTGTCAGGTTGAAACGAATGAATGATAATGTTGCTCTGTGTCTCAGTGTAATCAAGCCACCTCAAAAAACGTATCTTTGTATTTGTTTGAGTCCTATAAACTTGTCCATACCTTTTTGGAAGTGCATGCTCTCATCTCGCAGCTTATCATAAGCCTATTTTCACTCCTACATGGCAAGACAATCACACATTCCTGCAGAAATGTCGTGTGCAGAGCTTTGTCTTCATGGCGGGCTGCTGCCTGAAATGTCACTCCCTTAGAGAAATATACGAGTTTCATGAAGGAGGCGCACAATTCCTTCCTCCTCACTGCTTCCTACATGCAGGCCTTGTGTTGTCTTTCTTTGTGTGGCGTTCAGTCTGAATGGAACATGTGCATCTCCAATATGCTCCATGTTGGCAAACGGTGGCCTTTTGTTCCCTTATCTCGTGGGCAAGGTGTTGCTGATGTGCCTCGCAGCCATCTCGTCTTATCTGAGCTGCGAGGGAATAACTAACTGCAGCCAATTCTCTCTCTGCTATTGTCTTAATCCTCACGAGGAACAAACTGTTTAAGGAACAACGAGAGCACAAGCTGTGTTGCATTGACCACCTACAGGTATATTTATTAAGCAATTACACTACAACCATACAGTCTAACACAGGGGTGCCCGACCGACGTATGGGGCACCCCTGGTCTAACACAGCGGTGCCCGACCGACGTATGGGGCACCCCTGGTCTAACACAATAGCATTTACTAGTGTTGGAAAGCATGACTCAAGCGTCTTTGTACTTCTCATAAAGATGGAGAGGGTCAGATATTTAATAGAGCTATCTTATTTATCCGTATACGATAAGTGTGATGTTTGAAGATGTGTTTTTGTGTTCGACACATTTCCAGCCTTCTGATTTTTTATAGGAAATGTAGAGCAGTGTCTTTGGTTAATAATACACAACATTAAATATGCAATTTAGGTATTCTCTAATGAGGTGCAGACACACGTGGACAAAAGTGAGTGCATTACTACATAGTTTCTTTCCACTTCCATGAAAGAAGACGTGTCACGAGAGAAAAATAGAGAAAGTCTAAACGAAGCAGAGCATGAAAAAAATATGGGTTGGTAGTGAAATGTAGGAAATAGAGATGAAGTCATCCTACCTGATGAGAAAGTGAAGTCACCTCCCCCACATGGTGTGTGTGTGCGTGTGTGTGTGAGGAAATGGTGAGGTAATCCAGCTTCTCCAGTGGAGCATGAACATGCAGACTGAGCTCCACACACTCCTCTGCATCAGCTGTATGACCAATAACACACACACACACACACACACACACTCTCTCCTGTGTCTCTAACTTTGTCTTACTGTATTTAATAGGGCAAGATACTTAACCCTGAGTTGCTCCCGATGGTCAGGGTGAGTGTGTGTGTGTGTGTGTGTGTGTGTGTGTGTGTGTGTGTGTGTGTGTGTGTGTTCCTAGAGCAAGGTACACTGCTCTGCATGAATGAGATGTGAAAGGCTGAATGACTCGTAGTATGTAAAGTGCTTTGAGGGGTCGACCTGATAAAGCGCTTTATCAGTACAGCTCATTTACCATTTCAATATCTGTAATGGCAAAGCTTAGTCAGGGTTTTCATCTTTATCTTATATTTGGTTTATTTCTCAGTTATGTATTTTAAATTCTTCAAACATTCATTAATTGTAGTAGTAGTAGTAGTAGTAGTAGTAGTAGTAGTGGTAGTAGTGGTAGTAGTGGCAGTAGCAGTAATAGTAGTGGCAGTAGCAGTAATAGTAGTGGTAGTAGTAGTAGTAGTAGTAGTAGCAGTAATAGCGGTAGTGGCAGCAGTAGTAGTAGTAGTAGCAGTAGCAGTTGTAGTAGTGGTATAGTAGTAGTAGTAGCAGTTGTAGTAGTGGTATAGTAGTAGTAGTAGCAGTTGTAGTGATATAGTAGTAGTAGCAGTTGTAGTAGTGGTATAGTAGTAGTAGTAGCAGTTGTAGTAGTGGTATAGTAGTAGTAGCAGTTGTAGTAGTGGTATAGTAGTAGTAGTAGCAGTAATTGTAGTAGTGGTAGTAGTAGTAGCAGTTGTAGTAGTGGTATAGTAGTAGCAGTTGTAGTAGTGGTATAGTAGTAGTAGTAGCAGTAATTGTAGTAGTGGTAGTAGTAGTAGCAGTTGTAGTAGTAGCAGTAGTAGCAGTTGTAGTAGTAGCAGTTGTAGTAGTGGTATAGTAGTAGCAGTAGCAGTTGTAGTAGTGGTATAGTAGTAGTAGTAGCAGTTGTAGTAGTAGCAGTTGTAGTAGTGGTATAGTAGTAGTAGTAGCAGTTGTAGTAGTAGCAGTTGTAGTAGTGGTATAGTAGTAGTAGTAGTAGTAGTAGTAGCAGTTGTAGTGGTATAGTAGTAGTAGCAGTTGTAGTAGTGGTATAGTAGTAGTGGCAGTAGTATATGGTAGTTCAAATTCAAAACTTCTTGCGATTAGAAAAACATATATTTGTATCTCGGTAAGAGTGCTCTCCATCCCTTGCATCCTTCTCTTTTAGCACTCTTAAATGCTTTATGCAGCTTAGTTTGTTAACAACAGTAAATGACCAAGCTTTTCAAAAACATATACGCTTTCCCTCTCTGCTCACACTAATAAGAAACTCCACCTTTAAGCAGCAGCAGAGTCAATCTAAGACAACATTAGGTTTCTGTAAGTAGGAATACTAGACGGCGGAAAGCCGAAGCGCCACAGGCCAGCGCCTCCTCCTGCTGTCGAGGAAAAGCAGAGCGGTAATTTCTCTGCAGATAAGACAATATGTCGCTGAGCTGCAGGCGCTTGCTCACAAGCTTCCTCTCCTGCTCGTCTGATTTATTTCTTCCTCCAACCCCTCCTCTGGCTGGTCCGTCTGAATGAGGATCGTCTCATTATCACCCCAGCTTCCTCCTGGATCTCTTTCCAAACACAGCTGGGTTGGCAGGCATCGGGAGAAACAGATTACATGTAAGATAAGATAAGATTTACTCGCTTATTGATCCTGATTTGGGAGAAAAAGAATTGTCACAGCAGCATGTAAACACGGCATACATAATGAGAATTAAAGAGTAGACAATTAAATAAAAAGTACATCCTGTCTTGCTTTATATCTTGTAATTAACATTAACATGTATATTTTCTACTTTCTTGTTTATTTCTTGTCTTTTAATTTGTATTGCACAATGTCTTTTTATGCTGCTGCAACACAAACATTCCCCAAATTGGGATCAATAAAGTACATCTTATGTGATCTTATCTAAAGGATATAAGTCTGTAGACTATCTGTCAAATATACACTTTCACTATGAAGTGCCAATTGACAGCTAACGACCAGAAACAAGATTAGGTCATCAGGATACAAAAGGGGAAAGAAGGACGTAATCAGATTAGTGTTAAGTGGTTAAGAAAGGGGGATTACTAGCAGGTTTACAATGCTACAAGACATCCTATAATAAAGACAATTTATTACAAAGCACATGCTGTGAGCGCTCGTAAAATAAAGCATATAGTGTTTGTTGTAAAAGGATCCGATTGTATTTCTTCTTTGAAAGCTTGACTGTTCTCTACTAATACTTTAAAGGTTCCATGTCATGCTGTTCCGGTTATCACCCGTCCCCTTGTTGTTATGAAGGTTGTTCTGCATGTAAACGGTCTGCAGAGTCACAACCCCTCAAAGTACACCCTGTAGCGAGTAAAGCTCTAACACAGAGAAGACCTGTCTGTGCTGCCCCAGAACGCCTCGTTGGAGATTCCTCTTCTTGCTCAATATCAAGCCACACTTATTGTTTTTACTTCGGCTGTGAGTGTGTGTGTGTGCTCAGGATGAGTTTAGCTTGATCTCGCTGTATCGCCGACCCGGAAACCTGTCCGCTCCTCGCAGCAGCTCACAGCAGCGGTGAGCAGCAACGAGCCTCCCAACGAGCCTCCCAACGAGCCTCCCAACGAGCCTCCCAACGAGCCTCGCAACGAGCCTCGCAACGAGCCTCCCAACGAGCCTCGCAACGAGCTTCGCAACGAGCCTCGCAACGAGCCTCCCAACGAGCCTCCCAACGAGCCTCCCAACGAGCCTCCCAACGAGCCTCCCAACGAGCCTCCCAACGAGCCTCCCAACGAGCCTCCCAACGAGCCTCCCAACGAGCCTCGCAACGAGCCTCCCAACGAGCCTCCCAACGAGCCTCCCAACGAGCCTCCCAACGAGCCTCCCAACGAGCCTCGCAACGAGCCTCCCAACGAGCCTCCCAACGAGCCTCGCAACGAGCCTCGCAACGAGCCTCGCAACGAGCCTCGCAACGAGCCTCTCAACGAGCCTCGCAACGAGCCTCGCAACGAGCCTCGCAACGAGCCTCTCAACGAGCCTCCCAACGAGCCTCCCAACGAGCCTCCCAACGAGCCTCGCAACGAGCCTCCCAACGAGCCTCCCAACGAGCCTCGCAACGTCCCGACCAATCAGGGCACACTGGGCTCACGGGGGTATACACATACTATACAGAGATGCTGGATGAGAAACCAATGTGAGTTTGGAAAATTGCACAATTTAAATCTAGACCTCAACAATGGAATTATGATCAGTAGAAATGGCCATGACACGGGACCTTTAACGGCCCGTCTACACAGTGGCGTGCGTTGACGCTTCAATGGGGTCACTTTTCGCCGAACTGCATTGTGGGAAGCGACGTGGAGCGTTGCTGGCGTTGCCCGCTGCAAAAGTTGAGCAATGTTCAACTTTTGACGCCTCGGCAGAAGCGTCAGCCAATCGAATCATATGCCCGTACAAGCTCTAGCCAATCAAACCGCTGCTTGTGTGTCCGGGGCGGGAGGTTCATGTGATTGGTTGTTGGTCGAGTTTCAGACACGCCCGCCGGCAAGCTTCAACGCACGCCGCCGTGTGGACGGGCCGTAAGTGTGAATCTATACACGAAAATAGCGCTCAAGGGAAATGATAGAACACAGATGCATAAATCTTTCCACCGTCAGCTCTGAGTGTTATCTGGCATCTCGGGGTGTAAGGTGCTTTGAGTGATCAGATCAACAACATCCTTTGATTTATGAATTTAGACGTCACAATTGTGCATCAAGGTTCACGGTTAGTTTATTTATATAACACATTTTAAGACACAGAGGCAATTCAAAGGGCTTCACGTAGGATTTAACACATCATAATTAAAAACTGCATGTGTGGTTTCATCTCGTCTTTGTCCCCAGTTACGGTGATGTTTTGAGTCCACTAAACAGCACTGCACTACTTCACATCCACATGGCGTCTCTCCCCACCGGATTCCCTCACCTCTCTGATTCTGTTTTCCACATCTGTCTTCAGTTCTGAACCCTTTGCCCTTTCCCTCTCATTGTATATCTTCTCTTCTGTTTCATCTGTTCCTCACAGTCTCCGTTTCCCGCTCTCTCCGTCAGACTATATAACGTTCCCATCTCTCAGTAAACCTTCCTTTATAATTGGCTTTGTTTTTCTGTCTGGTTTTCCCCTCTCAGCGTCAGCCTCTCTCCTTCTCTCCCCACGCTGCCAGGCAGACTCTGATATCTCCTTTTTAAACCGTGTGATCCCTCTGTAACCGAGCTGGACCTCTACCAGGACTCTACAGAGCAAGAGGCTTCCAGACGCCTTGATCTGGGATGGTAGCGCATCATTAAGGCATTACAAGGATGAGGAGCTTTACAGAGACTATGACAGCAATATGGTTACTGCAGAAGGAAGGTAACTTGGAAAGCAAGTACACGTATAAAGGCAAAACAGATTAACACATGTTCTGCTATTCAAGCTGTGATTCCTGTCTGCAAATTAAATCTCCAGGTTTGAAATGGAAGTGTAAAGTCGTTTTTATCCGTGCAGATGAATGAGGTGCATCTCAGCTCAAGGACAGCAAACATCCAAGGGAGAAAGGTCCCAAAAATCGAATTCAAAATATTCAGTTGTTGAGGTCTTTTAAGGGTTGTTTTAGAGACACACACACACACACACACACACATACACACACACACACACACACACACACACACACACACACAAGCACACATACCATGTATACATCACTTCAGGGGACATTACATTGACTTACATGCATTTCCTGGAGACTTATCCTAACCTTAACCAGAACCAACACATGCCTAACCCTAACCCTAACCCTAACCCAACGGTATGGCCCCAGACTGACCCAGGAAACAGTAACCACGGTACAGCATTCGTTGAACTTTTCCACCTCTGACATAACCTCTGCTCCGACCCTCTCTAGAGGCCATCGCCAGGACCTTCCCACCACTCACCCTGATTCTAAGTCCCCCCACCCTACGCAGGTTGCTTACTCCAATCCCAGCCCTTCTCCTGATCCTAAGTTCCCCCACCCTACTCAAAGTATATACCCCATTCCCGACCCTGACCCTAAGTCACTCTGCCCTACACAGGGCTCCTATGCTAACCCCGTCCTTAACCCCAAACCACCCGAGGCCACTCATCATCAACCATTGATAGAGCCTCCCCTCCCCTTGTGCCCTAAGCCTGCCCATCCGAACCAGGGTGTCTATCCCAACCCCATCCACTTTCCTAAACCTAAGGTACCCAGGTCTCCTCAACGGTTCTTTTGGAGGCCTCCCCTTCTCCCCAGCCCTAAACCTAAGCCCTTCTCCCTGACTACTCCCACCCCTAAAATGAATGATTCCCCTCATGGGGACCTCCATTATGTCCCCATAAGGGAGGTGAGTCCCCACACTTGACTGTGTAAACAGATCTAGGTCCCCACAAGTATAGTAATGCTAGGCCACACACACACACACACACACACACACACACACACACACACACACACACACACACTTGCGTGCACACACACACACTTGGCCGCTAACAAGAGCTTTGGATTTATTTAGACATTTAGTTATTTATCTGAAGCTGCATGGTGCGCCTTGCAGTGAAAACAGCTAGTTAAGTTTCTCTTGTTACATCCCCTGTTAGCTTGAGCTGCTACATACAGCTGTTATCTGATTGGTCCAATGGTCCAGTAAATTAGGTTAAATTAATTTGAACTTAGATCGCAGCATGTGTCGTGTGAATGCAGCTGAACAGGTGTTTGTCCCATGAAGGATAGTCAATATTGCAATTTGAATAACACGTATTGTGCAGCCCTGCTCTTAACGTAGAATACAGACTGTTTTCCTGTCAGTCTTCATTCACATGTTCAGGGGTTTATGTCTTCCCTTTTCTGTATATTTCAGTCTTTAAAGTCCATGTTTCCAAAGAGGAAGGCGACAGATTGAAACCCCTCACTGAACTTCCCAGTCAGTTTGTGAAGTACTGAAACAAACATGGCACCCATTTGACTTCCCTCGCTCTGTTTTGTCAGTATCCTTCACCTGCTCGTTCCCAGTTAGCATCTGTTTTGTTGTCTCTTTCTGTCTCCGACACACTCTCACTTTCCTCTCCTAGTCTCTTATAACTCGCTCCCTCAGGCCCAACATCTCTTTGTGTGCAGGAAGACAAAAAAACAACTCTTATCCCCACCTCGCAGCAGCAAGGCTTATCAATTCTCTGGCCGTCCTTGGAGAACAAGTGAATAGAGGTTTATACTTTGCCAGGGATATTTGTGTTCATATCTCTTGCTGTTGAGCCGGAGATTGTCCTTGATGATTCGCTGCCAGTGAGAAAGAAGGATGTGCGAGGTGGGACACGTTCAAGGACAACTCAGAGTGCTTCAGAGTTGGGTGTAGCTACAAAGTAACGCGTTACTGTAATAATATTACTTTTGTCGGTAACGGAGTAGTGTAACGCACTACTTTTATAACGCCGCCTGCTGGTAAGGAGAGTTATTGCCACTCACGCATGCGCAGTTCGTACGTGCTCGGCGAGTAAAGTAACGAGTTACTTTATGTAGAGAGTAACGAAGTAGTGTAATATATTACATTTTTTTAGTAACGACCCCATCTCTGCTCTGCTTAACGTGGAGGCTACTGTAAACTGAAATTAATCAAACAGCTTTTGTGCGAGCAATAGGATTAAAGCTGACACAAATCCTGTAAATATGTACAATGATTTAGGGGGAAAATGTGTCGATGAAAAATAATAAAAGAGAACAGAATTTCAACACATTGCAAATCTGAATTAATAAGACTTAATATGCTTTCTTCTTTGCTTTGCATTGTGGTTTGACTTTCTGAAAGCAACATGCATTCAGAAGCTGAATGAAGAGCGTGCTTCTCACAGGAGGTTGTATAAAGAAAGTGTGTGTGTGTGTGTGTGTGTGTGTGTGTGTGTGTGTGTGTGTGTGTGTGTGTGTGTGTGTGTGAGAGTGTATTGAGTAGGAACAGCAGTACATCAGAGCCCCACTAATGGAACTCTGCTCTCCTGAAGGGTCCTCAGCTTTTGTCTCGTCCATCACGGCTCCCCTGATCCGACCGCTGAGGATTCTGGGTAGACGCCGTGACACCTGAGCAAACCCGCAGGACTTCAGCTCTGTTTCTGTTTTCTGTTCTGAAGCACTCGGTCGTCTTTGCTTGAAGGTGGTCAAATCTTAAAGGTCCTCTATTCTGCAAAATCCACTTCTTCATGTCTCTTCTACATCAACATGTGTCCCCTCTTCTTCATGTCTCTTCTACATCAACATGTGTCCCCTCTTCTTCATGTCTCTTCTACATCAACATGTGTCCCCTCTTCTTCATGTCTCTTCTACATTAACATGTGTCCCCTCTTCTTCATGTCTCTTCTACATCAACATGTGTCCCCTCTTCTTCATGTCTCTTCCACATCAACATGTGTCCCCTCTTCTTCATGTCTCTTCTACATCAACATGTGTCCCCTCTTCTTCATGTCTCTTCTACATCAACATGTGTCCCCTCTTCTTCATGTCTCTTCTACATCAACATGTGTCCCCTCTTCTTCATGTCTCTTTTACATCAACATGTGCCCCCTCTTCTTCATCAACATGTGTCCCCTCTTCTTCATGTCTCTTCTACATCAACATGTGTCCCCTCTTCTTCATGTCTCTTCTACATCAACATGTGTCCCCTCTTCTTCATGTCTCTTCTACATCACCATATGTCCCCTCTTCTTCATGTCTCTTCTACATCAACATGTGTCCCCTCTTCTTCATGTCTCTTCTACATCAACATGTGTCCCCTCTTCTTCATGTCTCTTCTACATCAACATGTGTCCCCTCTTCTTCATGTCTCTTCTACATCAACATGTGTCCCCTCTTCTTCATGTCTCTTCTACATCAACATGTGTCCCCTCTTCTTCATGTCTCTTCTACATCAACATGTGTCCCCTCTTCTTCATGTCTCTTCTACATCAACATGTGTCCCCTCTTCTTCATGTCTCTTCTACATCAACATGTGTCCCCTCTTCTTCATGTCTCTTCTACATCAACATGTGTCCCCTCTTCTTCATGTCTCTTCTACATCAACATGTGTCCCCTCTTCTTCATGTCTCTTCTACATCAACATGTGTCCCCTCTTCTTCATGTCTCTTCTACATCAACATGTGTCCCCCTCACATGGGGGAATTGTTAAACTCATTATCGCTCTCTCGTAGATCATATATATCTATATATATATATCTTTATTTTACACGTTTCTTATTCATATGAATCACCCTCTGTCGGAAACCAGGGCTGCTCTGATTGGTTAGCTGGCCAGCTCTGTTGAGATTTCACGTAGTAGGGCTGCTCGATTATGGCAAAAATCATAATCTCCATTATTTGGGTCAATAATTGTAATTGCGATTATTAAATGCGATTATTCATTGACTTTGAAAACATCCATTTATTGGGGAATTTTTTTTTAAATAGTTGATTAACCTGAACTTTAAGATTCAACTGAAAAAAAAAATATATATAAAAATAAATAAATAAAAATAATCGTTTTATTTCGATTACGTTATTTTCGTAATCGTTGCAAGACATCGTAATCGCGATTAAAATACAATTAATTGAGCGGCCCTATCACGTACAGTGTGTTGGAGCGCTAGCCAATAGAAATGCAAGTGTTACATAGTGATGTCACTCGAGAGAAACTCACTCTGGGGGGGAACCTTGGGATTTTAGCGTTTACAGACCATTTACATGCACACAAACCTATATTACACATATAATGTAAATGGCCTCTTTAAAGGTCTCCTATCACGCAAAATGCACTTGTTGATGTCTTGTATACATGAATATGTCCCCGGTTGACATTTTGCGGCAAACAATTAGTGTTTTTTCAAGACATAGTAATTACACGTTGCGGCCTATGAGGTTTTACGAAATCAGTCCACTTCCTCCATCGTGACAAATAGTTCCAGTTTGTGATTGACAGATGATGATTTGATCCTAAATGTCCATTGTAATATCCATCCATGCGTTTACAGTTGGGCGATCTGGTGATCTATTCTAACTATTCTAATCCAGATCCATCCCTATTGATGGGGAGTAAAGGTGTAACTGAAGGTGACAACTCGTCCAGATTAAAAGACCGGACACCTGCAGCAGCTGCTCCTTCCCAACATGTATCACCTCTCTAATGTCGTCTCAGAGCTGTCAGATAATCCCGAGCGCTCACATTTGGGCTCTCGGTGAAAACCTAACCAGGCAGAACGTCCGGTGTGTTTCCAAAGCTCCGTATCTCACCTCCCTGAGCTGAGAGACACAGGTGAGACGCTCTGAGACTCACACTGCAGCAGGTGAGGGTCTCTGTTTCCTCACTGATTACCAGGAGAGCAGGGAGGAAGTCCTGCTAGTGTGTGTGTGTGTGTGCGTGTGTGTGTGTGTGTGTGTGTGTGTGTGTGTGTGTGTGTGTGTGTGTGTGTGTGTGTGTGTGTGTGTGTGTGTGTGGTGTGTGTGTGTGTGTGTGTGTGTGGTGTGTGTGTGTGTGTGTGTGTGTGTGTGTGTGTGTGTGGGAGACAGACTGTAAGCTGTTTAGAGGTGTCAATCTTTCGGTATTGCTCAGGTTTCTATTAAACAAATGCTGATGTATCTGTGACTATAGCTTCAGTTTATATAGGGGCTAAATTCTTCTTTTTTTATATAATCTTTTTGGAGTGAGGGTAAAATTACATTCAAGATTTCATGACACCAAGAAATTAATTGGCAACCAAATATATAGGTGCTAATTTCAGGATTTGCTCCAGCCCCCCTTTTTTATTCTTCTAAATGTTGTGTCTCGTCAAATGTGTTATGTTTTTGTATTTCGTCTGTCATTTCCTGTTTCATTTTGTACCTCTTGTCTTTCACTTCAGGCCCTGTTTTCTTCTTCCCCTCGTGTGTTTTTCCCGCCGTCCACAGCGTCTGCCCCACCCTGATTGTCTCCACTCACCTCATGTTTAAACAGTCCTGTCTCTCCCCTGTCCTGTGTCAGTTCGTCTTGTTTGTTTCCCCGAATGGTCGTGCCAAGCCCCCCTTTCTCTCTCGTCAGGTTTTGTTATTTTGTTAATTTTCGTAGGCTTAAGTTTTTTCTTAAGTTCTCCTTTTGTTATGCCTATTTCTTTCCTGATCATTGGAATTAAATACATGTTATTACATTCAAGACATTGTCTCTGGGTCGTGCTTTTGGGTTCATCAGTTTGTGTCGAGGTCCTGACAGTAAAGGCACTGTGAACAAATAATGGCATGAAAGCAGAGCACACGTGTGAGATTTGAGAAACTGTTAAATAAATGTTTATGTCGTTCAGGTTTCCCAGTTCTCCTGGTTGTCACAGCTGCGTCTCTCACCCCACCTTTCCCTTTAACAGCCTCTTTAATACCTGAACATGTCGACCTCCACACTTTCCTTTCATGCTTTATCCCTGTAAGATTCTCATTCACGTCTCATCCACGCAGACCTTGGAGTCCTGGTTCGTTTAATCGTCTCCAACGACCTGCATGGCAATAAAGCGAGGGTGTTTTCTTCCCTTTGAATGAACCCTGTATCTTGCTGAGAACATTTTCCATTTCGAGCTGGTACACTTTAAATGTTTTGGCAAATCTGGTAAATAATGAAAAGCATTTCCACAGTGAAATATGTAGAAGATGCGAGTGTCACTCTTAATCCTTCCTCTCTAACGTGTTCCTTGCTTATTGGACGTCAAACTGAAGTCGTGTCTGTGTTCGTTAAATTGTCTTTCAAACGCTGCTTTTGGCTTAAAGCGCTAAATCTACGAGTTATGACGATTAGGGATGGGAATGATTAATCGAATATTCAAAATGATTCAGGTACTCGAATATGAATATTTTTATATGCTTCTAATTTTTTTTATAGGAGGGGTGATTACATATTATCAAATGGATTAATTAAATGCATACGACAGTGCCGTTTTAAGTGCTAGTGGATCGCCGGAGCGGTATCAGCTTAACATTGACGTGTAAGTGCACTGTCTTGATGGAGCTATGTGTGGGCTGGACCTGAGGAGTGAGCAGATGGGAGTTTTGTCCATTCTTGTTCTGTTTTCTGTGACTATCTTCCTCACCCTCTCAGACTTTCAGTTGCACGCGCTACTAAAGAGACGCGCTACCATGGAAACCAAACAATGGTGTAGCTGTATTAAAGTCCGAGTGGAAACAGTCGTGAGTAAATCTGATTTAGTCAGAAATGCGGGAGGAATATGACCCCGGGAGGAAACCGGGAGAGGGCAATGACATCGGGAGTCTACCGCGAAAATCGGGAGGGTTGGCAAGTATGGTTCTGACACACTGAGCATTTTGGGTCGAAACAATCACGAGTAATTATTTCATTTTCATTCATTACCAACAGAAGAAAATGTGGCTCGTATAGCTTAACGTAGAATTACAATGTGGGACATTTGTGCGCCTTTTCTCGCGGCTAACGTGCCGATTTGAAAGAAGGGAATGTGTCTGATATCCTATGGTACACAGGCTGAGTTGTTTGTGATAATACACCCGGAACGTCTTTATTGAGCTGTGTTTCCACCACAGGGACAGTTTTACTCTCACCTTGCATCGCTCTCTTCTTAATGTTTTCATCACCTGTTCATCATCCACCTCTTTATTCTGTGCGCTGTGTTCAGTGTCGGCTGTAATATGAGCTGTTTGACGGCCTATTATTGTCCCCATGTCCACATAAACAACACATTTATCCCGTCACGTTCCTCCACGCCGCACTGAAAGCAATTTCCGTCGTCATTTTGAAGGGCAGCTCTGTTCCTCGGCTGATATGTTTTGGGCTTTGTTGGCAGGAGAATCAATAGTGTTTTCAGCTACTCTATTCAACTCAGAGTTCACAGATATTCACAATGAGTTCAGTTTAAAAGACACATTATATTAAACTCTGTGTCGTGCGTGAATCAGATTGATTTATCGACATACAGACCATCTTCAAGTATCTGTTATTGAAGCACAAATGAACTGTTATTCTTTATTTAATAACAAAATCATTCTTTATTTGAAAGCAGACGTTGCTTATTCTGCTTTTTGGAGTTTTAGTGCATGTAAATGGTCTGCAGAAGCTAAAATCCAAAAGTTCCCTTCAGAGGGAGTTGGTCCTTTATATAATATATCATTTCATATGTCTGATATGTTGTCATTGTACCACCAACCTAATTTGAAACATTTATTCAATTGTATTTCTTTTTATGAAAGGAGACAACATACAGGAAAGTACACTTTAAAACGGAGTGAGATAATGAATAACAACGTGCCCACTGGGGTGAGGAAAAGCAACACAACAGTTGGAGTTGGTAATAATTATAAGGAGTTCATTAAAGGTCCCGTGTCATGGCCATTTCTACTGATCATAACTCCATTGTTGAGGTCGACTAGAATAGATTTAAACTGTTCAATTTTCCAAACTCACGTTGGTTTCTCAAACAGCATCTCTGTGTAGTCTGTGTATTCACTCTCTGTCCTACACGGCTTGTTGGAGCTCCTCCCCCCCCCCTCCCTGTGAGCCCAGTGTGCTCTGATTGGTCGGGACGTTGCGAGGCTCGTTGCTGTGAGGAGCGGACAGGTTTCCGGGTCGGTGATACAGCGAGAACAAGCGAAACTCCGGTCATTTGTTGTTGATGTGGGTGTTCACACGTCACAGAACCCAGGAAGTAAACAATGGAAGAAGAGGAATCTCCAACGAGGCGTTCTGGGGCAGCACAGACAGGTCTTCTCTGTGTTAGAGCTTTACTCGCTACAGGGTGTACTTTGAGGGGTTGTGACTCTGCAGACCGTTCACATGCAGAACAACCTTCATAACAACAAGGGGAGGGGTCAGAACCAGAAAAGCATGACGTGGGACCTTTAACTAACAGGATAACAAAATGTAAGCCTGGAGAAAACAAAAGGCCACGCAGGTTTAAATGAGCAATCAACAAAAGGTAAATACAAAGAAATAGATCCTAACACAGCTATACTAGAGGACAACAGTCACGTAATACTAAGCTACTCTAGAAACCACTAATACGGACCCCACCAGTCTGTTCACACATCAGAGCCTCCCGACTGATCGTTGTCCACAGGTTTGTAGTCGTCTCCGGAAGGTGTGCGCTGGATGTGGGATAGGAACGTGTCGGGCCCGGCATGATCCAATCACAATCTTCGGAGGCGGACCAGGAGATGAATGGCCAATGACATCAGGGCTACCGCACAGCTCATTTACATATAACACAGGGGAAACAGAGATAACAGCTCCGGGGAGGCGGCGGCCGTAACGATTATCTCAATATCTAATGGATATAAGATGTTGTGAAGACATCCATGATTTCCATTGGACGAGCCTTAATGACTTTAGTGGTTGTTTTTTTAGAGAAATGTGTTGCCGCCATGTTCTATAATATCCCTTTGTGTAGCCTACTGTACATTTGTGTTTCAATATGTATATTTTCTACTTTTTTTACTGCTATTTGAGATATTTACATTTTGAATAGTTTATTTCTAGTCTTTTAATTTCTCTAAAATACATTGCCTTGTCTTTTTTATGCTGCTGCAACGCACAAAGAATCCCAATTTGTAATCAATATCTTATCTTAATAATAATAATTCATTAAAAAGCCAGTTTGAAGAGGTGAGTTTTTGTAAGTTTTCTTATCTTATCTTGATGAAGTGTAAATATTATGGCTTTAAGGATCAATTCAGTTTTATTTGTGTGCAATTATTGATTTGAAAAATAAAGAATACTGTCCTCTACAACATCAAGTAAAATAGAGAAAGTGCTTCCTTACTCCAGACGTCACTTCCATCGCTCACCTCTTGTTGTCTCTCTGCCAGCCAGTCATGTTGTGTCAAGTCGAATCGATCATAGCCGACGCTGAGCTGCACAAGTCATTTCCCATTTTGCTTTTTGCTCTTATTGATCTCTTCCTCCGTGCAGTCGGTCCAGGCGAAATGGATTAGCCGTCAGATTAAGTCCAGAAACTCTTCTCGAGGGTCATTCAAATAGATAAAGGACGCAAAATTCCTCTAATGGATTTCCCTACTGCCTCCAGAGAGTTTTGAAACAATTTCAGATAGCAGAGTGGCGGCTCTGGATACTTCCTGGTTTCCATCAGGATCTAATCGACACTAACGTTGTGCTGTCAATCATCCGGGGATCAACAGAGGGAAATTTAAACATTAAAGCCTTAAACACGTCTTAAAGGTACAGTAACACCTAATCAGAGGACCAGAATACTGACTATTTCTGTCTCTTTTCAGTGGTGTAAAGTAACTAAGAAGATGTACTCAAGTACTTCTACTCCACTACATGTATTTAATACCTTCAGTTACTTCACAGATGTGGATGAATGATGTGAAATCTAATCAAGTGTTAAATCAGACTTTAGTTCCACCTGGAGTAAATCCACCAGCTACCCTGCAGTCTACAAAGTACTTCAGACTAGCTGCACCTTCACCAGCTTTGAGAACACTTTCATGATCAATCATTATAAAACATATCAGATATATTATTCTGAAATGGACCAATCTGCACAACGAATACTTTCACTGTCTTTCACTATATTTTGATGAGAATACTTTTCTACTTTCACTTGAGGAACATTTTGAATGCAGGACTTTTACTGTGACAGAGTATTCCTACACTCTGGTACTTCTACTTTTACTCAAGTACAAGATCTGAGTACTTCTGCTTTTACTCAAGTGCAAGATCTGAGTACTTCTACTTTTACTCAAGAACAAGATCTGAGTACTTCTACTTTTACTCAAGTACAAGATCTGAGTACTTCTACTTTTACTCAAGTACAAGATCTGAGTACTTCTACTTTTACTCAAGAACAAGATCTGAATACTTCTACTTTTACTCAAGTGCAAGATCTGAGTACTTCTACTTTTACTCAAGCACAAGATCTGAGTACTTCTACTTTTCCTCAAGTACAAGATCTGAGTACTTCTACTTTTACTCAAGTACAAGATCTGAGTACTTCTACTTTTACTCAAGCACAAGATCTGAGTACTTCTACTTTTACTCAAGTACAAGATCTGAGTACTTCTACTTTTACTCAAGTACAAGATCTGAGTACTTCTACTTTTACTCAAGTACAAGATCTGAGTACTTCTACTTCTACTCAAGTACAAGATCTGAGTACTTCTACTTTTACTCAAGAACAAGATCTGAGTACTTCTACTTTTCCTCAAGTACAAGATCTGAGTACTTCTACTTTTACTCAAGTACAGGATCTGAGGAAGATAATGTATATTTTCAAAGAGGGAAGTGTGCAGAGCCTCCACACTTCTCCACAGAGTGTGAAGCGTTCCTGTATTTCTGTTGTTATCCCTGATGACGCCCTGATGACGCCCTGACGACGCCCTGATGACGCCCTGATGACGTCCTGATGCCCTGACGCCCTAATGATGCCCTGATGACGCCCTGATGACGCCCTGATGACGCCCTGACGTGTTTGTCAGCTGGTTTTTAGCTTACGCTGCACTGTCTCTGCTGAACAGGCTTTGTTGTCTCCACCCATCCCACTTCCTACTCGGAGACACAAAGGATGTAACGCCACTGACACGACGGTCCAGATTGAAACACTGGAATCAGATTTGGAGTGTTTTGCAGCACATCAAATTCAAGTGTCAAGTTCATGGCTTTTAGTGTCACATGTACTTAGCTAGAGTTATTAGATTGACAATAAAGTTGACTCTGACTTTGATTGACTTTGATTAGCCGTGTTGGTCTTCAATCAATCAATCAATGTTTATTTATATAGCCCATTATCACATTTGTCTCAGTGGACTTCACAGTGTGTACAGAATATCAGTATGACAATACGACACCCTCTGTCCTTAGACCCTCTGTCCTTAGACCCTCTGTCCTTAGACCCTCTGTCCTTAGACCCTCACATCGTACAAGGAAACACTTCCAGAGAAACTCCACAGTTTAAAGGGAACATGGGAGAAACCTCAGGGAGAGCAACAGAGGAGGGATCCCTCTCCCAGGACGGACAGACGTGCAATAGATGCCGTGTGTAAATTGAAAAGATAATACATTTACAACATAGGTAGTCCAAACTTTTGGAAATGCATGTGTGTATAATAGGAAGATGGATCCACGAGGATATCCATCCAGGACCTATGATCCAGGACCACAGCCACGACTCAAGATCCAGGGCTCGCGATGCAGGACACAGGACCGCAGGATCATCCATGACTCCGGATCCCAGCGTATATAGACACCAACAAGAACGACATGTGGGGAAGCTGGGTTAATCGGAACATGAGAGTACACAGGTACAGACAGAGAGAAGGAAGAAGTAAGATGTCCCCCGACAAACTAAGCCTATATCAGCAAAGCTAGGGGCTGAATCTAATCAGCCCTAACTATAAGCTTTATCAAAAAGGAACGTTTTAAGCGCACTCTTAAAAACGGATAGGGTGTCTGCCGCCCGAACACAAACTGGAAGCTGATTCCACAAATGTGGAGCTTGATAAGAAAAGGCTCTGGCTCCCATTGTACTTTTAGAGACTCTAGGAACAACCAACAACCCTGCATTCTTGGAACGCAATGCCCTAGTAGGACAGTAGGGTATAATGAGTTCTTTAAGGTAAGATGGCGCCTGCCCATTAAGGGCTTTGTAGGCGAGAAGAAGAATTTGAACTTCTATCCTGTGTTCTATAGGGAGCCAGTGTAAGGCAGCCAGAACAGGAGTAATGTGGTCCCTTTTCCTAACTCTGGTTAGTACACGAGCTGCAGCATTTTGAATCAGCTGAAGCCACTTGACTGACTTCTTGGTACACCCTGATAATAAAGAGTTACAATAATCCAGCTTGATTATATATGGTAATGTTGTATTGTTTGTAAGCGTACAGTTCAATGTATCATAGCTCACTTTATATAGTAGCCTATATATTAAACCTTTTAGCGTGTATTGTCAAATGATACTTATACATGGGAATGACTGGAATTTCGCTGTAGTGACAATAAAGGAATCTAATCTAATCTTATTATGACAATGAAATGAAAACGGATAATAGTGCAAGTAAATATAATAGAAATTGTGCAGCATAGTCTATATACAAGTCATTGGAATATTGATACGAGTTGCAAACAGATGGATGTTATGGACGTCCTTTCAAAGGTTCTTGTGGACTGTGGGGAGGAGGTGTCCGTGAGTCTGGTGGTTTTAGATCGTGTCCTACATCTCGTGAAGGAGAGTGGAAGGACTATAGGATATAAATGGGACTGGACAGGATCATTACCCTGCACTTTATACTTCCCTACCATTCCCAGTTGCACTCTGGGAAGATCTTCTCAAGGACAACATGTAGATCACAGTATAGAGAACCCCCCCTCCCCCCTCCCGTTCCACAGCCACTTATAAGATGCTGCTCAGATCAATGGCTGTCAATCTGGACGTCACTCCTTAAGAGAAGTGTTCTCTCAGCAGGGATGCTTTGCCTGCGTAGAGGACAGAACATCATGTCGAGTACAGGAGAGGAAACGCTATCATGGGCATGTCCCATTCAGAAAGAGTGTGTTGGGTTTACAATAGCGACCGCGCCTTTTTCCTTGAAGGAGATTTATGTTCCAATCCAATCAACTTTATTTATATAGTACATTTAAAACAACAGAGTTGACCAAAGTGCTGTTCATCAATACATATATAAAAAAGCAGCATACATTTAGACTAAATTAATGTAACAACACGAGACAATAAAACCATACTTATAGCCACAGACTGAAAACCCTTTAAACATTTTAAAACACAACTAAATATAGAAAACCCCAATTTAGAAAGCACACACTGATACGTCTTATACGTGGTCTGCAAAAGCACGGAGAACAAGTAGGTCTTTAAACGAGATATAAAGACCGGCCAAGTGGGAGCAAGTCTGATCCACTTACATTGGAAGTTGAAGGTACTCGAACCTGAGAGTGACGTCACGTCCGAGTTGACTTCGTTCCAGTAGCGCCCACCTCACCTCTGCCCACTTTGACAACCTAGGATGGCTTCGAGTAGACGACAGAGTACAGCTTCTTGCAATGGGCCTGGTCTACAAGATCCACTACACCTCTATGGTACCCATGGTCTACAAGATCCACTACACCTCTATGGTACCCATGGTCTACAGGATCCCTACACCTCTATGGTACCCATGGTCTACAAGATCCACTACACCTCTATGGTACCCATGGTCTACAAGATCCACTACACCTCTATGGTACCCATGGTCTACAAGATCCACTACACCTCTATGGTACCCATGGTCTACAAGATCCACTACACCTCTATGGTACCCATGGTCTACAAGATCCACTGCACCTCTATGGTACCCATGGTCTACAAGATCCACTACACCTCTATGGTACCCATGTACATGTCAAAGTTCTTCCCAAAGGTCAGTGAATACCATGATCATAACACCAGAGGGAGCTCCACAAATCATGTGAAACCCAGATGTGGCACAAAAAAGGGGGAATACACGTTTCTCAATGATGCCACATCAAGGTGGAACGCTCTTCCCACAACTGTAAAGGAAAGTAAAACTGTACTTACCTTCAAAGCCTCTCTTAAAGAGCACCTTCGGGGGAGAGCATTGCAGAACTGGCCCCGGTAATGGGACACATCTCAACCTGTCGTACAATGGACAGCTTCCCCCCCCCATCTATGTATATACTCGCATTTTAGACTCTGTTACTAACTGTATATCTGTAGACTTGGTTGGTCTTAAATGTCCGGTTAGGATGTATTAGAACCAAATCTAAAATGAAAATTGTAAATAAGAAATCTGTATGTAAAAAAACCACCTGTATGTAAATTGTAAATAACCCATCTGTTTGTCAAACATGTCTTACATGTCTTAAATGATATGATGAATTGGAAATGGGGGACCCTGATGGAAACAAGACCAAAGTCTTTCTCTGGTCTGCATCCCCTTAACAATTGTATGTTTTGAGCTGTACTGTACTGTACCCAATATACAAGCTGTTAATACACTTTTCAATCAATCAATCGCAAGTCGAAAAACAGATGGACGTCCGCAGTGGAGTTGAGAGCCTTGTTTCAAGCTCTCGCAGCCACCTCGGGTTCACCTTTGTTAGCAATACAGGTCCATAACTTTATTGAGTATTTTGTGAACAGGGCAGCAACATATCCACAGATAGAGGATGAGTGTGTATCAAGTTGAGTTACTGCGACACAGAAAACACAGAAGATGTGATATAATCAAAGTGTTCTCTTAATAACTATATGTGGAGACTCTGTTTTGAGCGATGATCTCGGGTATGGCGACTTATCTTCGAGTTTCCAAGTAAGAAATCCAACTAGGAACTCGGATATCCCCTCGGCAGCATGTGTGTTTATGGATTTGTCAAATAAAGCATCTTAAGCCAGTAAAGAAGGGCCTGAGTTGGTCTTACCGTGCTCTCGTAGGAACAGGAAGCATCAGAATCTAAATGTGCTAACAGATCATTGATGTCAGCGTATTAACAAACCGCCCTCTAATGAAAGTGTTTTGCAGCACCAGTGACCTATAGTTTAATAAACAGATCTTTCTTAGTTATCTCATTGGTTTTTAACACTTTTTCTGCTTTGTAGTCGTTAATATTTCGCTGATATTGATGCTCGTGTCCATTCAGTTGCTCATTTGGAGGCAATTACCGCTGATGCCATTTGTCAGCGTGCGAGTGCTTTCCTGCGAGAGCGTTGCTGATTGGCTCCGCTGTCTGTCAGAGTAATTAAAACCACGAGACGTGCAGCACCTGATTGATTTCTCTGACCTATTTGTGTAGTAAAATGGCTCATGCTCACATAAGCAGTAAAAGGAGCTGTTTAATTGTTCGAGAAAGAAAAACTAATTTGCTTTAATTCGTGCAAAGCGACGTCAGTGCAGCTGATTTCATTTAGCATGAGAGCATGCACTATTCTTTTTATTATCTGTGTCTTAAAGCCCGCTGTGGTGTCTGCTTGCCTTTTCCTTTTGGTGGGATTCGGAGCCAGTGCAAAGGAAGTCACCAGGGAACCAATTACTCTTAAAGATTTCATCTATTTCTGATGCGAGGTACGGCATGCTAAAAAACAAACCCCTGACTTTCTCTGAGACCATTCAGATTAAGCCTTCCTCGTCACCAGAGACTTCTACTCATTGATCATCAAGAGGTTTCTGTCTTGCTAGTATTTGGATGTTCTTGTGGCGTATAGCAACTATCTATTTCTGCTTTTATTTAAACACATTTCCCTAAAACACTCTGTACATTTATACAGTGGTGCACAATTAACACGATGCCTTTGATGTCCTCTGTTTGTATCCGAGCCCCGGGAACTTTACAGGTCTGTGGAACCAATTCCACATAATAGCCGACTCCGTGGAATCACAACTCCCCCCCATCAATTTAACACTCGCGCTCCTATTGGCTAGCGCTCCAGCACATTGTAAGGGATAGGCTAAGGGGCGGGACATCTCTAAGCTGGTTGACCAATCACAAAAGAGCCGGCCAGCTAACCGGCTAATCAGAGCTCGCAAAGTTAATATTGATTGCACAATGTAACGGCTTTGAAATATTGATATCTTCGGCGTAGAGCTTGTTTCTCTGTAACCATATCTTATTTTCTAGGTGGTCCCGTATCTTTTTAGCTCCATGTGCCACTCACAAGAAACAATGTATGTATTGCTTAGTCTTATAGTCTTTATTAGGATCCCCTTTAGCACTAGCATGAGCACTGGCTGTTCTTCCTGGAGTCCTCACACACACACAACATACAACACAATGTACGCAATTTACAGTGTTGTATGAAATGAATCAAATGTTTGCTTGACTTGTAGTGCAATGAAATACTGCACAGAACAGCACCGCGCTACAATCTGTAAGCTAAAGCCCAGAGAGAGAGAGAGGAGGGGGGGGGGGGTAAGAAACACATGTCAGCAAAATGTTAATGTTGTTCCTTCATTACTGCTGTGCCGTTTGAAATGGCAGATGGAATAAACCATCTCCCTCTATTGTCTCCGCATTATGGCCGAAGCCCCGCAGCGAGGTGTGGAATCGTAGAAGTGAAACCGAGTTGTGCTCAAGGCTCACGTCCCTCTGCTATATATGTCTGCCTCTTTCATCACGGCTGCACCTCATACATGTAGAACAGCTTTTTGACGGAGAGGGTGGGGGCTATGAAAGGGCAGCGAAATGGAAAGATTGTTTTTCATTCATCTTTATTTATTCACAGAACTTTGACTGAATGCAAAGCTGTTTCTCTGCAGCGCCTGCTTTGTATTCACCTGACATTACAGTTTGGCCACTGAGCAGCTATTACAGTAATTAGAGGTGAGGTGCTTTACACAGCGGCACTTTGACACCAGTAATGAAGCAAGCAAGTCGTTTTTCTTTATCACATCCCTGCCCAGATGTTTTTCAACAACACAGCTCGTCTTAGCTAATTTACTTAAACCCTTGCATTTGCATATTTTCATCCGGCTCTGTTGTGATTGGTCAACTACTTAGATATGTCCCGCCCCTTCGCCTGTCACCTACAATGTGTGTGTGTGTGAGAGGAACTCCCTTAAAGGACACCTATCATGCTATATTTAAATGATATATTTTAGGGCCATACTTATATACGGTATATTTATACGTTTCTGTTTTCTAAATACCAAACAGATCCTGCATTTTAGCCATGCCGCATTTCGCTCTATTTGCTCTTTCCAGCCCTGTTTTTGCAAGGGGCTGATTCTGTGAGCTGCACCACGCCCCCCTGCAGCTGACCACGCCCCCTTGCAGCTGACCACGCCCCCCTGCAGGAGAGGGGAGCGTGCTCTGATCAAGTCAGAAGAGGGGGAGAAAAATAGATCTCCGTCCTCCGTGTTTTATTATATTATTATATAGAGTCGTTATTCATTTGTTTTAAAGCTCAATGAATAACAAAGAAGACCTTTGAACGGCACTTTTCTAACTTTGTCCGGAAGATTTCAACTTCAACGGACATCTTTACCGGCGAAAGACAACTGAAACTCTGCCGCACGGTCCCCTCGTTCCTTGGAAGAGGCGGAGAGGTGGGTGTTTGTCATCTGCTGGTGGACTACCGGAGAGAATTACAGTGCTTGCCTCGGGGAGGGAGAAAAAGAGCCACAGCGGAGAATAAACAGAAGGGCAACCATGGCAACCATGCGAGGGAAGTCTTCATCGCTGCTTTTGTGGCAGACTACAGCGCCACTTACAGGTCTGGCATATGTACTACAGCGTCTCCAGCGCTTTCGAGCGGCAATGGCCGGCCGTGGCCCAACCGCTCATTCCCCTGATAGGTGGAGAGTTGACCCAATAGCCGTAGCGCCACTTTACTGACGTCAGGACAGTGTTCAAATCTGGATCAGTCTGGATCAGATCCGTTTGGGTGTGGAGGGAAAGAGAGAGGGTTGTGTTTTCTGACACATCTTCATGTATAAAAGACGTACACAAGTGCATTTTGCATGATAGGTCCCCTTTAAGATTCAAGGCTTTATTGTCATGTGCACAGTAGTGTATGTAAATGAAAAACTGAAGTCACAGGCTCCTCCAACAATGCAACATGAATATATAGGACATAAAACAAATAAAATAGTGCAAGAGAATGTTTTTAGATGTGCAAGGAAATACAAAAATAATAGAAATAGTGCAAGAAGAGTACACATACATGGAATATGATATATTTGGAGGGAACTTTGGGATTGTATCCTTTGCAGACCATTTACATGCACAGAAAACTATAGAAACCCAATATAGGGTATAGGGAAACGAGATAATGTGTTTCAATGTTCATATATTTGTTTTATTGTTTATTTAACCCCCTAAAAGTAAGCTCATATGTGGGGAAAATGAAATACCCTTTCCCTTATTCCTCTGTGCTCAATACTAGTATCACATCTATCAAGTTACCCACACATGTTTCTCTTTTTGCTCATCAGTACACGGACTTCATCTGCTGTTAGCATCATGCGGGAGGAAAGGTTGTGGGAGTGTGAGAGAGGAAGTGTGCTGGAGTTCAAGGTTGTTCTTGTGAATTACCGAGTAATGCCTCAAACAAAGGTCACAGCGCACATCGAGCTGCTCTTAATGCGAGCGAAGGTGTGTAATTGGGACGATAATGGTGAGGATAATGATCCCGGAGAATCACTCACACGCACACACACACAC